>CABHPH010150446.1:0-42749 GCA_902168325.1 Peromyscus nudipes
CACACCTTTCAGTGACAACTTGCGGTCCTACCATCATAATCCAAATCACTAGCTTGGCATGAAACATTAAGCACCTGGATTCAATCTGGTTCCCTTTCCCCAGGGAAAGTTCAAGCACCAACCACCCAGAGCCCTCTGCCTTCTCCCCACCTCCTGCGAGACTACGTCATCTTCAGTACCTTTCGTCTCCTGCTTCCTTGCAGGTCTCCCCATCCCCTCTCCACTGTGCAGGTAGAAGTCCACTTGGTGGCTACAGATCATCATTTAAAGCCCACCTCAACTGTCACCCTCTCCAGATCCTCTCAAGTTCTAACAAACACACTTAGAACAAGTGATTCATTGACAGGTGTCCCTCAGGAGCTGTCTGAATTAAGGAACCAAGACCAATTCTCTCCCACAGCCTTAATACACCCGGCTCTGAGCACACACGGCACTTCCACATAATGGCGTGTATTAGTAAATGCGTGAATCAGAAACAGTGATGAGAACCAGGACATTCATTAAGCATATGGCACTTACCCAAACCCTTCACCTCCGTGCTTTCCTCATGGACTCCTTGCCAGCTTTGTATGAAACGTGGTGACTTCCCTCCACTGACGAGTGTGACTGGCCAACCTTCCCTGAGTGAAGTGACCTATGGTACTAGCCTACAGATCTGAGCCCCTGGACGCTGGGCTGCCTCCACAGCCTCTCTGTGCAGCCATGAAGGCCACATCTCCCCAGGAAGCCCCGGCTTCCCTATCTCTGACTTCCTTTGGAGTCAGATTCCACTCCAATGCTCACCAGAGCCAGGCCAGGCAAAGTACTTAGCTCATCACTGTTGAGCACTGGCCGCCTGCCAAGAACTGTACCACATGTTGGGAACAACTGAAGAAATAATAAGGACTGTTGCCCAAGAACTAATCAAGAGCTTAATTGTTTTGTCCTTAAATTTACTGGTTTATTATTTTTATTTAAAGTATTGTCATATTTGATTTTATTATTATTTAATTATTTCAATCAGGCCTGCCTGATAGTACAAGCCTGTAGTCATGGAGATTACAGCAGGGGAGTCTTAAACTCAAGGTAAACTTGGGCCACTTAGAAACACCCAATCTCAAAATTCAAAAATGACTCCAGCCAGGGAAGCAGGTAGGCTAACTGCAGATCTTCACCCCTCCCTCAGCTTCTCCAAAACCAACCCCCCAGTCTCATCCCCAGCTCCCTAGAGGCCACCTGCCATGGCCTCCCCTTCCTCTACCACATCTCCAGTGGATCCTGAAGAGCTATTCCTCCAAATTTCCTCCCCACTATCCATTGCTTTATCCCAGCCCCCAACTCCAATAGACACTCCCTGGGAACCAGCAGGCCCATCTGGCCAGGGAAGCAGGTGGGCTAAGTGTAGATCTTCACCTCTCCCTCCATTCCTCCAAGTCCAGTCCTCCAGTCTCATCCTCAGCTCTGTAGCAGGCCACCTGCTGCAGCCTCTCCTCACTCTGTGCCCCCATTCCCAGGGAACTAAGCAGATCCTGGTGAAACATTCAGTTTTCCTCCCTCCTATGGATACCCTCAGCCCCACTCAGCCCATCCCCATTTCTAAATGTCACATTACCTAGAAACACATTTTGCCTGGAACACCAGTGGCCACACCAATCAGGATCCCAGAAGGGTTTCCTACCAGGCAGTATGCAGCCATCACACTCTCCTAAGAACCAGAGAAGGCAACAGAAACCAAAGAACAAAATAACCACCCTACAAAACGACAAGGCCAGATAGCAGCACCTAGCATTAGAATATTCCCAAACCCAGATGTCTGGATCCCAGCATAAAAGTACAATCAATAACAGCCAAGACAGTATGTCTCCACTAGATCCCAACAACCCACCATAGCAGGCTCATCCTTCTGCTGCATCCAAGAATCACAGCTTAACATCAAGGATAAACATCACCTCAGGGTAAAAGGATGGAAAACATATCCCAAGAAAATGGATATAAGAAGCAAGCTGATGTAGCCATTCTAGTATCTGACAAAATAGACTTCAAACCAAAATTAATCACAAGAGATAAGGAAAGAGACTAATACTCAGCAAAGAAAAACCCACTAAGAGGACATTGCAATTCTTAACATCTATTCACCAAATGCAAGGGCACCCAAGTTTGTAAAAAGAACACTACTACAGCTTAAATTACATATTGACCCTCACTCATTGATAGTGGGAGACTTCAGTACACCACCTTGCCAATAGACAGGTCATCCAGACAAAAACTAAACAGAAATGCTGTAGCTAACTGGTGTTATACACCAAATAGACCTAGCAGATACTTATGGAACATTTTACCCAAACACAAAAGAATATACCTTATGGAACCTTCTCCAAAATTGACCACATACTTGGACATGAAGCAAATCTCAAAAGGTACAAGAAAATTGAAATAACACCCTGTATCCTATTTGACCAGCACAGATTAAAGCAAGATGTCAACAATAAGAGAAATAACAGAAAGCCTACAAACTCATGGAGACTGAACAACTGATATATACTGAATGATAAATGGGTCAAGCCAGAAATTAAGAAAGACTTTCTAGAATTCAATTCTAGAATCAAATTGAAGACCCAGACATAAATCCCACACCAAGGGATACCTGATTTTTGATAAAGAAGCTAGAAATGCACACTGGAAAAAAGGACAGTGTCTTCAACAAACGGTGCTGGTTAAACTGAACAGCTGCAAGTATAAGAATACAGATAGATCCATATTTATCATACTGCACAAAACTCAACTCCAAATGTTTCAAAGATCTCAGCATAAAACCAGATTCACTGAACTTGACAGAAGAGAACGTAGGGAGTAGCCTTGAACTCAGTGGTACAGCAGAAGACTTTCTGAACAGAACATCATCAGCACAGGCACTAAGATCAACAACTAAAAAATGGGACCTCGTGAAGCTGAAAAGCTTCTGTACAGCAAAGGACACCATCATTTGGACAAAGTGGCAGCCTACAGAATGGGAAGATTTTACCAACTACACATCCGATAGAGGGATAATATCCAAGATATATAAATAACTCAAAAAACTAAATATCAAGAAAACAAACAACCCAATAAAAATGGATACAGATTTAAACAGCATTCTCAAAAGAGGAAACTCAAATGGTTGAGAAAAACTTAAATAAATGTTCACCATCCTTAGCCATCAGTAATGAAAATGAAAACGACTTTGAGATTTCATCTTACAACAGTCTAAATAAAATCAATAAAATGAGTGACAGTTCATGCTGTCAAGGATGTGGAGTGAGGAGAACACTCATCCATTGCTGGTGAGAGTGCAAACTTGTACAGCCACTGTGGAAACTAGTATAGCAGTTCCTCAGGAAGATGGGAATTGATCTACCTCAAGATCGACCTATACTATTCTTGGGCATATACCCAAAGGACATTTCATCTTACCACAGAGTTGCTTGCCCACTCATGTTCATTGATTCTCTGTTAATAATAACCAGAAATTGAAAACAAACTAGATGTCCCTCAACAGAAGGATGAATAAAGAAAATGTGGTACATTTACACAATGGAGTATTACTCGGCCGTTAAAAAAATGAAATCATGAAATTCACAGGTAAATGAATGGAACTAGAAAAAAAATCATTCTGAGGTATCACAGACCCAGAAAAAGAAATGTTGTATATATTTGCATATATGTGAATATTATCTAGTAAGTCAATAATAACCAAGCTACAGTCTGTAGAACCACAGAGGTTAGGTCTAGAGTAAGGGACTAGAAGGGACAGATAGATGTCATTAGGAAAGAAAAATAACACATCAGTGATTCTCAACCTACGTAATGCTGCAACCTTTAATACAGTTTCTCATGTTATGGTGATCTCCAACCATAAAATTATTTTGTTGCTATTTCATAACTATAATTTTATTACTATTATGAATCATAATGTAAATAAACATCTGTGTTTTCCAGGGGTCTTAGGAAACTCCTGGGAAAGGGTCATTCAAACCCCCCAAAGGGGTCATGACCCACAGGTTGAATGGATGGATGGGGGCCTGGAGCAGGAGGATCATGTGGAGAGGGCAAGGGAAAAGAGGAAAAAGGGGAGGCAACACAGAGAGAGACTGCTAAAATTAAGAGGCATTTGAGGGGTAGTATGGAAACTTAACACAGTAGAAGCTTTCTAAAAATATATATATATATGAGGACAATATAAATGAAATTGCCAAATAATGGGGGAGACAGAGCCCAAACGTGTGGTATGTACCCTAATAAAACTTGCGTGAAGATCAGAGGACAGAACAAGTCACTAGATTAAGCATAGAGGCCAGGCAGTGGTGGCACACACACCTTTAATCCTAGCACTTGAGAGGCAGAGATCTGTCTGAATCTCTGTGAGTTCAAAGCCACCCTGGACTACATGAGATTGACTCAGTCTAGGAGAGAAACAGAGCCAGCCAGTTGTGGCACACACCTTTAATCTCAGTACTTGGGAGTCACACACCTTTAATCCCAGCACTTGAAATCTCACATCTTTAATCCCAGTATTTGGAAAGCACACACATACCATTAATCCCAGCACTAAGAAGGGAGTGATGGTTGGGTGGAGAAAGGTGTAAAAGGCATGAGGAGACAGGAACTAGAGCTTTTTCAGGCTGAGGAGTCCTAGAGGTAAGAGGTGGCTGTGACTTGTCCCTTTGTCTCTCTAATCTTTCAGCATTTAAACCAATATCTGGCTCCGAGTTTTTTTTTTTTTATTATAAGATCATTTTAGAAATCGTACAACACAAACTAACCATCTCTTTTCACCAAATGGAGCTTCCAGTCCTGGTATTAGGTTACATCTAATTGAGGTGTTAACCAGAGGGTCCCATAGGAATCCCCAAACAAGCCAGGCTGCTGCCAAGGCTATAGGTTGCTCTCCACAAACTGACAGCAAGGTCCCATTGCTGAAGACAACACCTACATAACTCATTGAACATGGAGAGGTCGAGATGATGCCCACATAGAGCCTTCACCCCCTACATTCCAGCGTCTTTGGTACAGGAAGGTATTACCAAAGGGGAAATGTAAACACCAACCCAGTCACAAACCCTTTGATCTACAATGGTGTCCTGCCTGCAAGATACGCTAGTGCAACTGTGGCACAAAGCTTGTAGATGTAACCAACCAACATCTGACTTCACTTAAGGCCTACACCTAAGATGGAACCAAAGCCGACTCTGCTTGGGTCACCAAGAACCTGAGGCTACGTAGCCCAGGTAAAACCAAATACTACTGTTTAAAAAATAAATAAATAAAATGTAACAATACAATGATTCTTAAGGACATTCTGCTATACTCATAGATTAATGTTTTGTTCAGCCAACATCAGAAAGGCTTCCTCTAGCAGCAGATGGGAGCAAATACAGAGACTGGCAGCCAGACAATGATAATGCAGAGAATGATAATGGAACAATTGAAATACTCAACCCTAAATGGGATGTCTCCATCAGATCCCTCCCCTCGGGCTCAGGTAACCCTGCAGAAACAGGGGCAGAAAGAGTACAACAGCCAGAGTGGGTGGAGCACACCAGGAAAACAAGGCCTCTAAATCAGCATGACCAAAGCTCAGCTGAACTCACAGAGTCTGAAGCAGCATGCACAGGGTCTGCACAGATCTGTGTCAGGTCTTCTGCCTATATATGGAAGATATGTATGTATGTACGTATGTATGTATGTATATATGTGGAAGACTTCTTATATGTATCTTCCACTTAATGTTTGTGTGGGATTCTTGAGTATATGAACCAGTGGGTCTCTGTTTCTTTTGCCTTCCCCTGGGTTCTTTTCCTGCTGTCTGCTTGTTTTGTTCAATTCTGGTGTGTTCAATTTGTTTTAACTTACTATATTTTGTTTGATTATTAAAACATTCTGAAACATTTAAAATGCTGAGCTGAAGCTCAGTGGTAGAGCACTTGTTTTGCATGTGCAAGGCCCTAGGTTTTGCCCCTAGTACATGAAGTAAACATAAGCATAATTAATAACCAACATTTGTTGATAATATGCCAGCTACTATTTTTATATATTTCATTCATCTGATTGTTTGACACTTAGACCATTTTTAATAGGCCACTTGTATCATTAAGCAGCCTCACTTATAATGAGTAAACTGAGGCATATGGCTTATGAAGAAGGAACCTGAATCTAGACCCCCCAGCCCCAGAGCAAACAACCTAGAGTCACTTGGGAAGAGGGAGCCTCAATTGTGAATTGCCTTGATCAGATTGGCCTATGGCCATGTTTTTGAGGAATAGTCTTGATCAATGATTAGTGTGGGAGGACCCAGCCCACTGTAGGCAGCTCCATTCCCTAGGCAAGTAGGCCTGGGCTGTATAAGAAAGGTAACTTGATATAAGCCAGTGAATGAGGCAGTAGCCAGCATTCCTTAATGATTCCTGCTTGAGTTCCTGCCCTGACTTACCCGAGTGACCAGCTGAGCTCAAAGTGTTAGTCAAATAAAACCCTAAGTTGTTTGGGGTCAGGGTATTTTATCACAGCAACAGAAAAGTAACCATAACAATAGATAACCACAAATTGGGCACTTATCTTATGCCATGCAGGAGCCAGCCCTCTCACAGACCTCATCCCCTTCCAAAATGTGCCTTCATAATGCTATAGCACACCATTCCTGTCCCCCAACACTTGACAGCTCAGGCAGGCAGCTGGATGTCACTCAAAGCTGGTTAAGAACACAATTAAAATCCACGGGATAATAATTGGCTTATTCCTATCTTTGTTCATTCATTCAATCGATCGATCCTTAAGAACAATTGCCTGTGTCCTACATGTGCCAAGTCCTACTGAGGAAGCAGTGGGGAACAAACACAGACTTTCAGGGAACTCTCATCCTGTCTGGGTGGTTGTGGGCAGTGAGAAACAGGAATGCCACGAGATAAGGTGCAAAGGTGGTAGGAACCAGCCTCATACAGGGAAGCAGGAGAGAGTGTTTGTAAAACAGGGCTGAAAGTTTTAAACTGCTTACGTTTATTCTGTGATGACGTTTGCATTCGTCACCCCATTGATTTCCACCTACAGTGTAAAATCCCACTGGACAGCTCACTTTAAGGATGACACAGGACATAGAGAGTACCTGTGGTTGGCCCAAGGTCACGAGCAAGGTCATGACCAGACTGTTTAGCCAGCTGTACACAGCCAGTTTGCATGCAGTTTGGAAAGCCCACTCTTTTATTATTATTATTATTATTATTATTATTATTATTATTACGTTTATTTATTTATTTATTGGGGGCATGCATGTGTGCCACAGTGCACATGTGGAAGTCAGAGGACAATTGAGAGAATGGGTTCTTTTGCTTCTACCATGTGGGTTCTGGAGAATAGAACTCAGGTCACTTTTACCTGCTGAGCCATCTCACTGGCCCCCAAAAGTCCTCTCTTGCTTCAGCACCCTATTATTCCATTTCAGCAGCCTCCTCTTCTGCCTTCCAGCCTGACAGCTTTGTCCACAGTCCCACCCCTCACCCCCATGCCACACCCTGCAGAACTACTCTGTCGTTGGCTCGGTTCTTCCAATCAGATAATTCCTCTTGCCACTGTTGACCCTGGCCAGGCAGCTATGGCTGGGACACCAGGCTGCGGTGTCTTCTCCACCAGAGCTGAGAGGCAGAATAATGAAGAGATTGGAGGAGATTAGAGGGATAGAGCGCCCCACACTGCCACTGGCCCAGAATGACAGAGGAAGCTGGGAGTGTAAGGACAGCTGAGCTGGCTGAGCTAGCATCTGGATTCTGGGCTGTTTGGTCTCAAAGGTTCTAACCACTGGATTCCCCTGTTAACTTGGAAGAGCAGCTTTGTGCCAGACAGAAGGCAGGAGCTCAGGGAAAAAAGCTCATGGAGATGGGCAGGTGAACAAGTCAGGACCCGAATCAAACAGAAGAGAAGCCTGTGTCATCCCAACTCTTCCAAGACTGAGGCAGGAGGATTGCTGTGAGTTCCAAGCTAGTCTGGGCTATAGAAGTGAGTGCCATGCCAGCCTGGACTACAGAGACCCTGCCTGTTCCCAATAGAACAAACAAAACATGTGAGAAGGTGGAGCCTGACCTTGGAAACTCAGGACCAGATATCCCCAAGGACAGCTCTTAGGTGAGCTTGTCACTCTGCAGGCGTATTTCCGAGATGTACTTTTCTAAGGGACTCTTAAAAGACCCTTTCAAACCTTTGTACACAAGGACAAGCGGGTCTAGGGACACACCTGTTCAAGCAGAACTCGGTCCCCAGAGAGGGAGCAGCATGCCCTCAGGAGCAGCAGAGATGCAGAGGTGGTCACAGAGGAGACACAGCTAATCCCTCACGCCATGACTGTACCAGCCCTAATCGCCTAATAGCAGGGCGCGTAATTGGCAGAAAAGATTGCCCTGCCCTTTACACATGTGTCTGCAATTACTTTTCAAACCGGGGCGATAAGTGGCATGATTGGTTTCTTTCTGCAGGCTTCTGCTCCTTGGAGATGGGGGGCCTTTCTGCTGAAGCAGTGGTGGGCGCCCTGGATCACAAACAGAATAGCCATGGGGGATGATGTGTCCTCCATCCCCGAGCAGTTACAGCCCCCCAACTCCTGTGCACCTGGCCTCAGCTCCCTTGCACATCCCCTTCACACGGACCTCTCTGTTGAGCCACCACGAAGCATAGCTTGTTTGTCCTGTGACAGCCAGTCCTCTGCAAGTGATACCACATACCTGGTTTAGGTCTCTCCTCACAGGTCACTTCCTCAGAGAAGCCCTCTGGGGACACCTTTAATAAAAACGATCCCTTCTGCTCTTCCCTCCCTAGTCACACATATCCTTCCCCTACTCAAGTCTCCGTGTCACACGCCTCAGTGCAAGGGCATGTCTCTCCTGTGACGACTTGCTTGCTGCTTGTTTCCTCATCAGAGTGATCCCCACATGTCGCTTCAAGTGTCCAGGAGAAAGTCTGTAATGGTGTGAATGTGCAGATAATCAGCAGGTACAGAGCCAGGCATACTTGGACAGAAGGTGGACCTGACACTTCCATTGTTCCACGTGCCGTGCCATGGGACACGTGTTTCCTAAGTACGAGGAGAGGCACTGGAATGGAAAGGGGCAGTATGAACTTGGAGGTCACTGTCCTGGCTTGAAATCATGGCTCTGTCATTCAAAAGTTCCATCAGGGACGAAGAGAAGCCTAGGCAGTTAAAAAGCACTTGCTGCTCTTCCAAGAAACCTCAGTTTGGTCCCCAGCCGCTTCAGAGGGCAGTAACTCCAGTTATGGGGTATATAGCACCCCCTTCTGGCCCCCTCTGGTACCCCTACACATGTGGCATTGCACATAGCACAGACAATACACGTAAACATAAAGAAAGAAAAAGAGATCTTCAAAGGCTCCATTTCCTTATACCATTCTCAGGCCAACTTGGGAACGGGTTTCACATAGTCTCTTGGTCACATGGGGATGGAAACCATGGCCTCGCTCCATTCTTTGGGTGAGACAAAGCGGAGACAGCATATTGCCCTGTCCTGTGGTCAATAACAAGAGCTGCTTGGTAAGAGAGGTTAGGTGGATGTCTGCCTGGGGGTGAGGAAGGGCAGAGAAGGGCTGTGTGTTGCCGGAAGCCTGCTGTATGGCTGGTGTCTGATGGGTACCGTTACGCAGGCACACTTATTTCTCACAGCAATCTTTTAAAATATTTCAGACTGTGTATTTTAAGGTATATAACTTGATCATTTGATGTGTTTATTTGTCTGCTGTGGAATAATCAGCACAACCAGGTGATTATCAGGTCCATTGTCTCATGTAGTTACCCTATGCATATCTACATGTGTGTCTGTTTCTGTGTGTGCCTGTGTGTCTATATGTATGTGTGTATATGCATGTACATATGCATATATATGTACATGTTTGTAAATATCTGTGTGTCTGTGTATGTAATGTGTGTGTGTGTCTGTGTACATGTGTGTGTTTGTATGTATGGGTCCATGGGGTCTTTATATGGTGTTCATGTTTGTATGTATGTGTGTGTGTAAGAATACTTGAGATCCCCCCTTGTGGTGGTTGTGTGTCTGTATGTATGGGTTCATGGGATGTATATATGGAGTACATGTTTGTATACAAATGTGTGTGAGATCCCCTCTTGTGATGGTTGTGTGTCTGTATGTATGGGTTCATGGGATGTATGTATGGAGTACATGTTTGTATACAAATGTGTGTGAGATCCCCCCTTGTGATGGTTGTGTGTCTGTATGTATGGGTTCATGGGATGTATATATGGAGTACATGTTTGTATACAAATGTGTGTGAGATCCCCCCTTGTGATGGTTGTGTGTCTGTATGTATGGGTTCATGGGGTGTGTATGTGGTGGATGTGTTTGTATGCATATGTGGTGGTTGATCTTGGCTGTCAACCTGACTAGATCCAGAGCTCCGTAGCACTGCTGAATGCACCTGCGTGTCTCCGAGGATATGTTCAGGAAGGACTGATGTGTGGGGCAGTGTCCTAGGCAAGGAGTAGGGAGAACTACCCTCGACATGGGTGGCACTTTCTGGACCAGATTGAAAAGGCAGTCCTAGGAAAAAATGGAGCCCATGGATGCCTCCTCTTCTTTTTTGCTAATCCACCCACCTACCACTGCTGCTGACGCCACACGACTGTTTCTTGAGCCTGTCAGCGTAGGCGCAACACGAAAGACTCACTGGGAACTTTCAGAGCTAGCCTGGCACTTCTGGGGTGCCCAGTTTCTCAGACGGAGGAGCAATGGGGTTCTCTGTTCCTCTCAGAAACTACTCAACCCATGTGAAAGCCAGTCTCGAAAATGCCCTTTGATTTGCACACACACACTCTCTCACACACATACAGAGAGAGAGAGAGAGAGAGAGAGAGAGAGAGAGAGAGAGAGAGAGAGCGAGCTCTGTTCCTCCACAGCCATGTTCATCAACCTGTGGGCCATGATGCCTTTGGGGAATCACATATTATATACCCTACCTGTCAGATATTTACATTACAATTCATAACAGTAGCAAAATCACAGTTATGAAGTAACAACAAAAATGATTTTATGGTTATGGTCACCATGACATAAGGAACTGAATTAAAGGGTGGCAGCATTTGAAAGGTTGAGAACCACTGCTGAGAGATTCTTGCCTAATTAACCCTTTCAACACACATTTCAAGTATGCACCACTGTTAACTATGGACACCATCTGTCCTGTAGTGTCTGGGACTCACTCATCCCATGTCACTTAAATTCCGTACCCTCCACCAGCATCTCTGAGTGTGCCCCTCCCCAGACTCTGATACCTTCTACTCTCTGTTCCTATGAGTCTGGCTGCTTAAATCCCACAGATAAATAAGATCAGACATTGTCCATCTTTCTGTGTCCGGCTTCTTTCACTTAGCACTTCTAGGTATTTATCCAAAGTCTCTCAAAGGGCTATTCACAACAACAATGGTATGGAAACACCCTCAGCATCCATCAAAGAATGAAAGGGTAATGTAATGTGGAATAGACACACGATAAAATACTATTTCATTGTTTAAAAGCAGAAGTTTTCCACTGGTGATAACAAGAAGGACTTTTCACTGAGACCCTGAAATAGATCAGGCCCAATCTCAACTTTAGACGGGAAATAGAGACCACAGAACCAGACGGTTGGTCTATGTCTCTGTCTCCGAATGGCAGAACTGGAACTCAGGGCAAGGGCTCTGCTATCTCATCATGCCGGCATGCTTCTAAGGGAAATGGAAACAGGTCACCAAGCCCAAGCAGGACACAAGCACAGCGGCCCTTGGACACAGAGGACTGAAACTGAAGTTGAGAGTGAACTTTTTTTCAAGTCTTTCTCTACAGCAACTCCGATGAATGAGAATGACCCTGGGGTCGGGGTTACCAGATGAAACACAGACTTCCATTTAAATAGGAATGTCAGAAAAGTAACAAATAATCTCCGGTACTAAGTATGTCACAATTATCACATATTTACAAAGCATTTCATTTAAAAAATTCTGTTCTTTTCTATGGGAAGTGTGACAATCACACAGGTCCCCCCCCCTTGCGGGGTGTGTGTGTGTGTGTGTGTGTGTGTGTGTGTGTGTGTGTTGATTGCCTGTGTGGCACGTGTGTATGGGTGCAGGCACTCAGTCATAAGGCACAGGAAATTGTCAGGTGTCCTAGCTCATTGCCCTTAGCCTTTGCCCCATGAAACAAGGCCTCTCACTGAACTACTGCTTGCCATTGTTTTAGTTCGCTGGGCTGGCCAGCAAGCCCCCGCCATCCTCCTGATTTCCCTTCCCTCATCCCAGTGTTCCAGTTCCAGGCGTGCATAGCCCGTGCCGTGCTTTTATGGGGGTGCTGAAGATCTTCAGGTCTTCATGCTTGCCTAGCAAGATTTCTTATCCACTGAGGCATCTCTCCGGCCCCTAGCCTTGGATTTCTTATATCCACCGACATGCACAGCGTCTACCCCCTGCCATGCGGATACTGGTTGTAGACATTTCGGAATGACTTCTCAGTTCTGGTCTCCCCTAAATCCTGGCCCTTCCTCACCCACAAGCATTGTAGCTCCCACCATGTTATTCTACTCTGTCTGCTTGGGAAAGACCGGAACTGCTTTGGGGAAACCCAGTTCTCTCTTGAGAATCTGAATCAAGAAACACGCAGAGCAGCAGATGGAAATTAAGTAAGTTTCACATAAGCAACCAATACACTTCTCCTTCTCTTTTTTAATTTATTTCTGTTTGATTGGATTGATGTTTTTTTTTTTAACTCCTGGCTCCATGCCACTTTGATTTGTTGATTTCATGGGTGACTTTGGCTCTTACCATCTCAGTGGTCTTGATTACCCTTCTCCTGTGGCCATTTGACCTGCCCATGAGACCCATTAAAATGACCCATATTTTTGAGTGCCTGGAGGAAGACATCTCTGCCCTTTAAAAAAAAATCTCTAATCTTATTTATTTCTTCAATTGCCTGCATTTTATTTTCAATCAGAAAAAAATACTATTGAGAGGCCTGCTTTATTGAAGAGTTTACAAGGCTTAATGCCTTGAAAATAACAGTAATTCTAAGTGTCCTTAGTTCTGATGGACGCTCTACATCCTGTCTTCATATACTGTGATTGCAGAGGTGCGTGCACAAAGCCGGGTTAGCCTGCCCTGAGGCAAGGGCAGATCCGCCAACCCTCTCAGCTCCCTGTAAAGTATGGATCCTTCATGGCAATCACTGGCACCCATCTTTGCCTGACATCTATGGTCTTGCCCTGATTCAGCCAAGGGGGTTTTACAAACCTTGGGGACAGATGACTTCTACAGAGCCCAGTTACCACCTGGATTTCTGAGAACAAGGCCCAAGGTTCTCCCATAACAGAGAACTGCTTTCTCCAGTCATGGAGACTCAGTGGTCTCTCTCAACTACATGCAGCTGTATTGGGGGCATCTGTGAGAGTACCCCAGGTGCCCTGAGCCCTGGCTCCCCAGATCCTGTTCTTTGGTTCTGCCTTTTGTTTCTGCCATCTGCTGATGTTAATCCAAAGTCAAGGTCTGTATCACATCTTTTAAAAAGTGAAGAGTCTCAATGCATGAGAGAATCAGAGGGGCCCAGTCAGTTGAATCCTGAGCACGGCTGCGTCACTCCTTTGGAGAAGTGGGGTCCCCCTCAGAGAGATCCTGATGGCACAGGGCAGATGCCTTGACCCCGACTTTTCCAAAGCCCAGTTTCTGGTACACTTTCCCCAAAGCTGTCTGAAGTTTGGGAATTCATGGCCAAAACTACCTTCCCATTCCTGCTGCCCTAGCAAACCTCATCCTTCCTCTCTGAATGTCACAAGATCCCTCCTCTGAAGGCTTCAAGGCCACATTCACAGTCCTTTCGTTGTATTGTTTAAAGCCTGTGACTTGGTGTGCTAAGGGGGAAGCTCCAGTGCTCCTGAGTGGTGAGCACACTGCTCTCCTTCCCTTCCTGCAATGCAGTTCTCAGAAGCACCAACATTTTTTAAAAAGAAAGCTAGTCTTTTTTTCCAGAGGAAAAAAACTGACTCCAAAGATTAAAAGCAAAACTCAGCTTCTCTAGGTCTGACCTTCAGCTCTCCCTGGTACTGCATGCTTAAACCCACAACAGCAGTTAACTATGCTTGCTTCAACTTAGTGGCTTAAAGCAATATTGCCATGCAACCATGAGCACCTGAGCTCGGGTCCTCAGCATCCACAGCAAAAAGGTGGGCACAGCCCTACCTTCCCACAGTCCCAGGCTTCAAGGGACAGAGACAGGAGTATCCCTGGGATTTTCAGACCAGTCATTCTCAGCCTAGCTGGATCAATGAGCTCCTGGTCCAGTGAGAGAGCCTGCCTCAAACACTAAGGCGGAAAACAATCAAGGAGGACACCTGACATTGACCTCTGATTGAGGGAAGCATGTGACATTGACTTCTGAGTGAGAAAGATGTGTGACATTGACCTCCGGCCTCCTGACACACACATGCATGCACACACCACTTTCTTACAACTCAATATCTCTGTGCTGGGCAGAGGTTAATAGTTAAGACAGGCAATTCTGATTTGCGAGTCCTCTCCAGAAGCCTGGCAAGCTGGACAGCCACCGAAGGCAGGAGGGACTTTGAAAGTAGCTTCCTCACATGACTGACAAAGACTGAGCAGTTGGCCAGAGGTCCCATCCCACTTCTCCTCCACCAGGGCTTCTCCATAAGGCTTCTCTGTGTCCTCCTGCCATGAGGATGGATTCTCAAGGCGGGAGACTCAGATACCCAGTACGGAAAATCACTATGCTCTTCGAGATGTAGCCTCTGAGGTCAGCAAATGGGAACCTCTGTCACCCTCAGTCACTCCTGAGTTATTACAAAAATAAATCACATAAAATGATGAATGCCAGGAGGGAGACAAGGGTCTCTGGGGTCACCAGGGAGCTTCCTACTCTTATAGTGAGGCCCTGCCCTCCTCTCTCAGATACCACTTGCCCCAACTTTAAGTCCCTGGTGCCCATAGAAAGGTGTGACCACCTGACTAGAACCCTGTCACCGCCCTGAAACTGCTAATACTTTTTAAAGTGTCCTGATTTTTCAGGGTCGAAGTCTCAAAACAGACATAAAATGAAGAGTCAGAGACAATCAGACATCAGCTGTTCAGGAGATCACAAATGGGACTATGTTAGTTGTACCTTAAGTTCCACAAAAAGAAGGAGGAGGAAGAGGAGGAGGAAGAGGGGAGGAGGGGGCCATCAGTGCAGCTGTAGAGCATACTGATTGTATTACTTTTCCCATCGCTGTGAGGAGATGGCTGACCCAGGCAGCTAAATGGGTTGATTGTGGCTCATAGTTGAGGGGACCGCAGACCACTATGGTGGGAAGGCGTGACTACAGGGGCATGAGGCAACTGCCCCACTGCGTCTGCTTTCAAGAACAAAGAGAGAGGGATGCTTTGCTTTCTCTCAGCTCACGGGATGGTGCTGCTAACATTCAGTGTGGATCTTCTCTCTTCAGTCAAACCTTTCTGGAATCACCCTCAAACAAACAAACTAACCAGAGGTAAGTTTCCATGGCAATTCAAAGTCAACCCAAGTTAAGAGTGAGGATTAACCATCATGCCAGCAGATACACCAGATATAATTATGATTTTACACATGTGCTCTCTCCTTCAGAATGGCATCCACCTTAGTAAATGACAGAAATACTGAGGGTGCTGGGACCTTGAGTTATACCATCATAGCCAGTGGGACTTCAACAGCCACAAGTAAGTTCAAAGAGAGTGAAGTATGGGCAAAATCCAAACTTCACACCTACCAAGGGTGCCAAGAGCGCACCAGTCATCACCCACAGCACCAGTCATTCCCTCCCATGGGGCTCTCCAGCTGTTATCCCACCTGGGAGCCCCCACCAGAACTTCCTCCCTGGCCCTCAGGCCTTCTGTGGTTTCCCTCTCCTGCTCAATACCCCGAGTAGACAGTTAGCCTCCAGGCCATGGCCAGACAACACCATATCGTAATGTCCCAGTCTATCTGTGATCTCAGCAGCACCTTGTGCAGGCCTGGGTGGCCTGTCTTCTGGATCCCATGAGACAGAGCAGCAACCTGCATAGGCACTCTGAGGCAGACGAGGTGTATGTGTATGCATGTGGAGGCCAGAGGCTGACGTCATCTGTCTTCTCTGGCTCTCCACCTCAGGTTTTGAAACAGGGTCTCTCACTGAACCTATAACTCACAGATTCGGCTAGACGGACTGACCGCTGAACTCCTGTCTGTGGGTCATTGTTCCCTTTCTAGAGTTGGGGTTACAGTAGGGGTGATGCAGGTACTGGAGATTCAAACACAGGTCCTCATACTTGGGCATCAATCACTTCCCCGACTGGGTTCCAGTGAAGACCTACGGAATTGTGAGGTGTGAGGGACCAGCAAGAACTGGTTTTGCTTTGCATGGAAGGAAACCAAAGCTCAGAAGCTTTGGTCATGTGACTAGTTTCACAGCACACACAATATTAGCAAAGCCGGAACAGTGAGTATGCTTAAATCCCTGGACTCCAGCATTCCCCCATCGTCCATCCCAGAGACCCTTCCTGGCTGAGGAAGACACTGGGCAGCAGAGGAAGTACTTTCTCCTGCCTGCCACATGGGATCTGGAGGTAGCACCCTTAGCCAGCTTCTCAGAGCTGAGCACATAATGGGTTGTACTTATCAGTCCCCATTCATCTCGCTGGCCCCCTGTGACATTCATTATTGGAAACACAGGCGCTAGAGGGCAGGAGCTAGAAGAAGAATGCATGGCTGCCCTGTGAGGCAGAGCGCCTTTCTTTCCCATTTATAAGAAACCCTGTTAAAAGCCTGGACGGGGAGCGCCAGAAAGTGGAGCAGGGGGAACAAAAGCAGACATCCACTTTATTTGTGTAACAAAGGCTCATGGGAGAAGCTGCTTTGGCATAACAACAAGCCCCTTTTCGAGATGCTTCAAGAACAAGAGAATTCAAAGAGTTTAAGGGAAAGACTGGGATTACTCTGAGCTGGGTTGGTTTAAGGGGCAGCTCTGAGGGTCACTAGAGCAGAGGGCCTATGGGTAGCAAAGAGTTCCTGTAGGGTCAACAAAGCAGTGCATTTGCCCCTATTCTTCAGAGGCCCTGACAGTGTATCCAGGGATGAGGGGAGGTACCCAGAGAAGGCCACATACTTAAGGCCTTCATCCCCCAGTACAGTTTTTAGTTATTTGGCCTTCTTCACACCAAGGATGCCACGTGATAACTTCTCATATCTCCACACATGTGGGCAGAGAGTTGACAAGCAGGCTGCATTGAGAGAAGCCCCCTCTAAGATTTGAGGTAGCAACACTTGGGACAATGGCAAAGTCCTCAGTCCCTGGAGCATCCCTTAGAAGAGGCCTTCTGAAGATAGGTAGGGTGTCAAGTGGTTATCTCACATCCTCCCTTGGGGCTGTAAGAAGACTTACTGTCAGCAGCAGCGTGGGAAGGGCCTCTAGCCCTATGGCTTCCTCTCCTTGTCTGCCTTTCACTGGGATCTCTGTAGCTACACTTAGTGCTCAGCTGGTCAGTCTGTGTCCCTGTCCTGCCCTAGGAGCTCTAATTGTCTCAGATTCTAGGGAACAGGGCATGGCTGTCTTTTGGCTGGTATTCTTTACCTATGTCTTTCTACTTCTCTATTGAAGCTTCCCGGGATCATTTTTCCATGTAAAACCCAGTCTCGGGGTTTACTTCTGGGGAATTAAATGCAGGACAATCCTTACCTGAGTAGGAAAGGGAAGCCAGACTGGACTTTCCATCAGCACTAGACATTTAAAAAGACTACACTCCCTTGGCCAGGATTTTCTAAGAATGACTCAGTCAAAGAGGAGATCCAGTCATAGCAACAACTTGGTCCCTCACATTGATCATTCTAGCCCTTTCTATCTTTAAGTTCACCAAGCGCTTGCATTTGGAATCCCAGAGTCATGGTGTCCAGCCTGGCTCTCTTGACTTCTTCCTTTGCTAATACAGTACACAAACTGGAGTGTCCCCACCCCAGAACAAAATCACTGCTCCCAGATGGGAATCAGTCAGACACAGGCAGCTGAGGTTGCCAAGGAGTCAGGCAACAGGCTCTCAAATGTTTTCCTCTGACACTCTCTCCTGGAGCTCAGCTTACAGGAAGCCTCAAGATGGGACCCCCCACAGGGAACCTTAACTTTCCTTTTGAACAACACTGTAGACCAAACCCACCTCACTCAGGACTCCACAGCCTGAATGGATGACACAAAGATGGGTGCTCTGTGCAACCCATCTCTCCAAGAGACCCTCACTCTGCAGCATGATTTCTTAGCATCCGGGTGTTCACATGAGGAAACTGAACTGTGCAGAGACTCAGAAGTGATTGCAGGCCAAGCTGTCATTTTGAATCTCATGCTACGAACTGCTCATTGACAGTCAGGGCCACATCACTTCACAAAGCTCCTCATGTTGATGGAACTGTGACTGTCGACCAAAAGAACTGCTTTTCAAAACGAATATGATTTGTTTTCTAGATTCTTGCCCTCTTGAATCTCATAGCTTAATAATAGACAGCCTCACCAAAAGTGTGTGTTACGGACTACTTATCAACCATGTGACTCACAAACACCTCCCATCTGAAACCTGAAAGGGGATCCACCAACCTGCAATATGGGCCTGAAACTCTTCAGAGCCCTTGGCACACTATTACCTGCCTGTCTGCTCATAGCACTAACTCTTCTAATACATTTCTTATGCAAAGGGACAATTCATCTCAGTGTCCCTCTTGAACCCCAAACCCTAAACTCATAACAGAGTGGACTCCAGGCTTAGCCTGTGGCTATCTGGGGACTGTGGAGGACTCTAGACTTGGTATTCCCTGATGACCTCCATGTTTTCACCCCGAGTCACCTTCCAGAGCCTCCCTGGTTCTCTGAGCTGCCTTTAGCTGTTTCTTGGAAACTGACAAGGTTAAATGACATGGACAGGAGCCCAGGCCCAGGCAGAAGGAGAGGCCTGTTGCCAACAAGGGAGTGTCAACACTCTTTTTGGCAAGAGTCATCTGGACAGCACCTTATTATGCTGCCGGAGTGTGAGCAGCCCCTTGGAAGCTATTCATCACTGTTCCAGAGAGTCCACTGCCTTGACGTGGCAGCCTGGATGGTGCTTTTCCCGTCGCCCTTGGCTTCAGCACTCTGGAAAGCATAGCCACTAATAATCAGCCTCTCCATCACCAGGAAGAGTGGAAGAGGCTCTGCTATGGATGTGGCCTCCTTGGTTTGGGGAGCAGACGGTAGAGAGGACAAGGTTCCTAATGGTTTGTAGGGGCCTAGATCCAAACAGAAACTGTGAAAAAAAAAAAAAAAAACGGTGAGGTGCCTCAAATTTGGAGAGATGGAGGGATGATCCAGAACCAGGCTCCAGTGGGGAGATGGGCTATCAGAAGCTATGGAAAACTACCATGGGTTTATAAGACTCCTTAGAAGCTGCCGGGAGAGCCGGGCAGTGGTGGCGCACGCCTTTAATCCCAGCACTCGGGAGGCAGAGCCAGGCGGATCTCTGTGAGTTCGAGGCCAGCCTGGGCTACCAAGTGAGTTCCAGGAAAGGCGTAAAGCTACACAGAGAAACCCTGTCTCAAAAAACAAAAAAACAAAAAAAAAAAGAAGCTGCCGGGAGAAAGACAAGGCTGCATGCAGGGCTGGGGATGGACTTGGCCAGGCTCTCAGTCCAGCAGCAAGCCACACAAAGGTGGTCCTACCACCTGAGCTTCGGCCCTGGCATCTCTGTTTCCAGCAGTTCAATCCTGTCTGGTAGCTTGTCCACACTGAGCTCAGATTCACACCCAGATAAATGACCACGGTAGACATCATGGGATCTTCAAGATTCAAAATGTAGATAGACCCCACAGGCATCAAGTGTTGGCATATAGTAAAGGCTTCAGTAACAGTTAACTGTCATCAGCTATATCCCTGAAGGAAGGGGAGGAGCCTCTTAGAAATGAGGACAAATTCAGTCTGCGGATACATTCCACTATGTGCAGCAGAGATTCTGGAGGTGTAAGAAAGTGAGTCTTTTATTAGTTATGAAACTGAAAAAAAACAGACTGGGTAGTTGGATTAGTGAATAAGAGCACTTATTGTGCAATTACAATGATCTGAGTTAAAATTCCCATCACTCATGTAGAAAGTTGGGCATGGCTGAGTGCACCTGTCACCCCAACACTCTGGGGGATGGTCACAGAAGGTTTGCTGGAGCTTTCTGGCTGCTGGCCTAACTCCAGTATTCGATGAGAGATCCTGTCTAAAGGAAATAAGTTGGAGAGCAGGGTACCCAACATCCTTCTCTGGTCCCTACATGCATGCACTTGAACACATATGTGAACATATGCCCCTCCCCACACACACCAAAATTTTAATATATGCTATGTATTACATGCATAATTAGGATAACTCTAATTGCTCTCCCATATAAATTGTAACATTCCAGTACTTGATGGGTAACTGCCATCTTCCATTTTTAACCTCATTGTCACCCTACTTGATTGAGGACATTCATCAGGTAGAAATGGAAAGAGCCTGGGGCAGTGCGTGTGGGAGGCTTACATCAGCCAGGCCTGGGCTACTACCACATTCCATCAGCTAGAACTCAATCACAAGGCCTCCATGTGCTCAGGACAGGAAAGAAAGGCCACACAATGGACACATCTGATAAGAAAAATGGACAGTTGGAATCCCAGATCCAGCCTGAGTCTGGTAGCTAAGTCGAACCAACAGTGAATGGCAATTGTGATAGTCCACACAATGCGTTGTCTCTGTTTTCCACCTGAGAAATACCACACATAAACATGATACTGATCTTGTTAAAATCGTCCCATCTCAAACCAAATGTTCGCATTCCTCCCTGTAGAGATTGGCTTATTACTTGGTAAGTTCTCCCTCCTTTTCCTCAACCTTCATGGGAACAGCACACTCTCATTTCCCACAATAATGGTCTTGGCCATGCATCCTGCTTTGGTGGGTGGAATTTGGATGGAAGTTCTAGTACATTTCCTCTGAGCTTAGGCTGTGAGGGGCATTGTGTAGCTCTACTTACCATTTTATGTAGGTCCTACATACACCATGAGGAGGCTTCCTTGTAAAGAAATAATATCCCCTTCATCCTGGGTCCAAGATGAAACTATGGGGATGAGAGCCACTTGGAACACTCCAAGCTGCCATACAGATGCGAAAACAAGAAATACAACCTTGGTTACATATGCTATGTTGTCTGGGTACAGTGAACCACACAGATCAGCATCAGGAGCTATGCCATGTATCCAGTGGCAAGACAACAGCAATGTGAGCATTCTGTACTAGAAGATGGCTTACACAAAAAAATCACCAAGCATGTGTATGGCTTTCTTGGGAGCTTCATTTTTCTGACAACTGAATGGAAGAAGGAACTATTTTGGTTCACCATGTGAGAGTACAGTCCAACATGGCAGGGAAGGCATGGTAGCATGGGCATGAGGCAGTTGGTCACATTGTATCTGCAGTCTAAAAAGAGCAGGCAGGAAGTGGGTCTGCGCTCTAAAACCTCAATGCCGGCTCCCAGTGGCCCATTTGCCCAGCAAGGCTCTGCCTCCCAAAGGTTCCATTCTTTCCAAAATGGTGTCATCAGCTAGGGAACAAGTGTTCGAACACATGAGCCTATGAGGGACATTTCACATCCAAACAGTAACAGTACCCAAAAGCAGGACCAGGTCTTCGCCATCCATCGGGCTTTCTTATGATTCCACAAGACACGGACTCTCCTTTGATACACACACGCACATATGGGCCTCCCTCTTCATTTACCCAGAGAGTGGAGGGAGGCTCGGTGCTCATTCACTTCTTCATTTGGGAAGTTTATCATGGACTAGCTCTGAAGTCAGGTTGGTCACAAAAGCTCCTGTGTGGGAGAGTACGAATTCTGTCTTTCCAAGGAAGGCAGAGCTAACGACTCCAGCACAGATGGAGGAGGTTTCTTCAGGGAAGGGAAGCAGCACTTAGGTTGGTTAAAGCCTTCCCTGGTGAGCCATTGCGTTCTTGTTTGGGGTTTCTGGGCTCTCATTTTGGATACAGCAAGGCTCTTCAACCGAGATTTATGGCGTGGAAACAGTCAACAGGAGTCCATGAATCAATCCAGGATGCCTCTGCGTCCTCCGCACTGAGTGTTTCCTTCCGCTTCCACCAAGTATTTGCCCTTTTCTTACAATCATTATTTATCTGATGAACCGTATTAAAGCAGTTTCATGGGTACACTCAGGCAAGGGGCATCATAGTGCACACATTGATATGACTGTAGCCTTTCTTAAATGTGGGAGCTTATTTTTTTAATCTGTTGTAGAAAGCACCATATCTTGTCATCATGGATTCCTGCTGGAAAAACTCAGTTTGATTCTAGCAGTGTTACAGGTAGTTATGTAAGATGCCACCTCATTGTTGGGACAAAATACCTTACTAAAAGAACAAATGTTTATTTTGGCTCACCCTTTCAAGGGCTGCGGTCCACCCCGGTGGGCATAGCATGGGGCAGGAGCACTGTTGTCAATCCAGCCAAGCTGACAATCAACCCTAACTATCAAAACAGAAGAGGGCAATAGGGAACTAAGAAACTTCTATTGTGTTCTGCTAGCCACCACTGGCATTCCAAGATGTCTCCTCACCAGCCTGAGCCCTGGATGGGGGGTGGGGGGTGCGGGGGAGCAGTAAGACAACCCATGTGGAATGCCAGATCCACATCCTGTGTTTTCCTCAGTCAGCCTGCTTCTTCTGAGCAGCCTCATCCAGTCTCGTGGCTTTGAGCATCTTCTTCACACAGCGAACCCTTGCTTTTATACCTGTAGCTCAGAATGCTCCAAACTCATGAGCGACAACTGCCTGGTTGACATCTCCATTTCAATGGCTTATGGACATTTCAAATGTAACACATCCAGGTGGGACTCTGGACCTGTTCTTTCTACACACAAGTACCAAATCTCCAACCTTCCCTGTTCTCAGAAAATGACATTTTCATGCTTTAGGGCCAGGAGTTAGGAATCTGGGGGTTATCTGTGTCCCTCTCTTTCCCTCAGCACCATAACCAACCTCCTACACACTGGGTCTGAGGGAGACTACATCTCAGGCAGACTCCATCCACACGTCTCCACCATCCACACAGGCCAAGCATTACACTCTCCTCTCTGCTAAGCCTTTTACTCAATCTTCCTCATTCACTTCTCTCAAGAGTTAGCCAGGGACTTTTAAAAAGATGTGACTTAAGCCATACCATAATTCTCCTCAAAGCCTTCCAGTGACTTCTCATGGTGAGATTTTGCACAGCATACATGTTGCCCATTCTCAATTCAGCTCAGACATCTGGTTTGGCTGTTACGGGCTGAGATCAAGGAACCAACAGGGCTGGTTCCTTCTGGAAGCCCCCAAGGAGAATTTGTTCCTGGCTCCTTCAACTCCCAGATCCCCCTGCAATTCTTGGTTTGCAGTCCTGAATCTCCGACCTCTGTTGCCCATCTTCTCTCTGACTCAGTATTCTTCCCTCTCATAAAGACCCTTGAGGTGATTTAGGGACCACTTAACTCAATCACAGCTTCATAGTCCCCCTTTTATAGGTCATATGTGCACAGATTCTAGCACGTAGGGAATGATCCTCTTCAAGGACCATTATTCTAGCTGCCACACTTTCTGTCACACTTCCAGCAAAACTAAAACTTACTTGTTGGGTCTACAAGACAAAACGCAACTAGGAGCCTGCAGCTTCAGTTCTTATGACCTTCCAACTCTCTCACTATTAAACCCCCACTGGCTTCCTCAGTACTCCTCTAACAGGTAAATGCTCCTCTGTGTGCTAGGAAGCTAGCTCTCCTGAAATACCTGCTGAACCCACTCCCCCAAGTAATTTCAGCCCCTGCACAAATACAGCTTATGGAAGAGACTTCTGATCAACTGCCAGTTTAGAGTCCCACTCAGATGTGAGCAGCTGTATCTATATCTATATCTATATATCTGTATCTACCTATATCTATATCTATCTATATCTAATCTATCTATCTATCTATCTGTCTATCTATCTATCTATCTGTCTATCTATCTATCTATCTATCTATCTATCTATCTATCTATCTACACACACACACACACACACACATACATGCTATGATAGTTTGAATGTAATTGCCCCCCATAATCTTATAGGGATGGCATTATTAGTAGATGTAGATTTGTTGGAGTGAGTCTTGTGGGCCTTGTTGGAGGAAGTGTGTCACTGTGGGGGCAGGCTTTGAGACTTCCTATGTTCAGGATAACACCCAGTGTCTCAGTCGACTTCTTATTGCCTGAAAGATGTAGGACTCTCAGCTACTCCTCCAGTACCACATCTACCTACATGCATCCATGCTCCCCACCATGATGATAATGGACTGAACCTCAGAAACTGTAAGTGAGCCACCCCAGTTAAATATTTTCTTTATAAGAGTTGCTGTGGTCATGGTATGTCTTCATATAATAGAAACCACAACAAAGACACATACATATGTATACATATTTCACATAGGTATGTATACCACACATGTGTCCATATACCTAACACATACCTCACATATACACACAAACCACACACGTGCATTTAAATATGCATGTCCATACACCCAACATATACCCCACATATGCATGTATACCACACACACTTGTACACACACCAAACATATATACATGTACATATGCACCACGTTTCCAACACATAATTCACATACACACACATATACACCACACAGATACACATGCATGTGAGTATGTATATAACCAACACATACCCTACATATGTATACATGTTACATACACTCATATATAGCTAGAGTTTTCCTACCGGGCCCAGAGTCAGGACAAATCTCTCTCACCCGCCAGTCCCACAGCTGCTCAGACCCAACCAAGTAAACACAGAGACTTATATTGTTTACAAACTGTATGGCCGTGGCAGGCTTCTTGCTAACTGTTCTTATATCTTAAATTAATCCATTTCTATAAATCTATACCTTGCCACATGGCTTGTGGCTTACCGACATCTTCACATGCTGCTTGTCCTGGTGGCGACTGGCAGTGTCTCCTCAGCCTTCCACTTCCCAGAATTCTCTCCTCCTTGTCCCGCCTATATTACTTCCTGCCTGACCACTGGCCAATCAGTGTTTTATTTATTGACCAATAAGCAACATGTTTGACATACAGACCATCCCACACTCATATGTATGCACATGTATACATATCCAACTCATACCCAACATGTGTGCATATACCACACTCCCAACACATATCCCATATATCCAATATGCACAAGCTGTACATATGCATGTGTATACACACCTATCACACACTCCACACATATACATAAGCATGTGATTATTCATACACCTAATACATACTCTATGTAGTATTCACACTCATGTATACATGTGCATACTTTATCACTATTTCTTACTAATCACATTTTTCTTTTCAGCATCTGATGCAGTACATATTTATTGGATTATTCATTTGTGACCGTTCTCTTTTACATGTAAGCTGCATGAGAGCAAAATTATCACTTTGTCATTGTCCTTTATTCAGGGCCTGAATAGTGCCTGGTACATGGGGAATAGTCAGTATATATTTGGTGAACAAATGAGTGAAAAAGAAAAGAGCTGTTTTTATGAGGTGCGATAGGTCACAAAGAGTTTGGCTAAGTATAACATCTGGAAGAAGATTTTTCTAGAGAAAGGAACAGTTAGGCAAAATTCTCAGGGCTGAAGAGACACTGAGCAAGTGAACGAAACAGTTATCAGTTCTTCCCAGGCCTTGAGTTCCCTGCATGAATGGAGGAAATTGAATTTTTGAAGCTGAAAGCTCTCCCACCTTGAGGAAGTGAGCGAGGACTTCTTATCTGGGGTCACGTCTATTGCTCAGATATTTGCTGGTTGACAACTCCAGCTCACCCAGGACCGTCTGTCAGTGCCAAGCAAAGGGGTGGAAGGATTCTGTGTGGCTGGGGCACATGTCCACTGGAGAGGGTAGCAAGAGCCTTTTAGGAAGGGTGAGTTTTGAGCAATGGTACACTCTAGTTTAGTTGAGTGGTGTCTGGCACTGTTTGGATGCCCTTCATGGGTGTGAAGGGTGAGCTTTCTGCCAGTGTCTGTGAAGTGACCATAGTCTAGTGACCCTGGTCTCTAGAGTCTGCATCTAACTAGGTTGGGGCTGCAGAGACAAGTACTCCACCACTCAAAAAAAAGGGGGGAGAGGGGATGAGCCAACTGAACCTCATTTAGAAGCAGGAAATGAATATGCTAATTGGAGAGTCTACAGAATAGGGAGCTGTGTCTATATTGTTGCATTAAAGACTCCAATTTCCCATGCCTTCCTGATTTTAGGGCAAGCCCTCACACTGATCCCTGTGACTGGCTTTCTCCAATGGGATCTGAAGCCTGACAAAACACTTAAGTAATCTATTTCTCTCTGGGTGCTGTACCCAGATAGAAGTACAGAAGGCTGACAGAGACCTGAAGGAAAGATGGCATGTACTAGCAAAGATCATCCTACACTGACTAGTCCAGGCAAGTCTTCTGACTGACCACATTAGCTAGCCCAGCCCAGACTCTCTGAGCCTGACCCAGAACCAACTGGACACCAGTGGCCAATGAGAAATGAGTCAGCGATTGTTGGGGAAGCACTATTTGTAAGGAGCACTCAGCAGATGCGTCCGTTGTAAAGCACGAACTCTCCACTTGGTCCTGCAGATGCCCCGTGGTAGCTGAGAGGCGAGATCAAAGCACAGATTCTCTGCCTTAACTTGGATCTGTCTCCTCTGTCTTCAAACTTCAGGTCTGATTCCTGTTTAACCCTACATGTAGGCAGAGGAATATTGATCATTTAAGGAATGTCAGTCTCAAAACTGTGGATATGGGACTGACTAGCCCTAAACTTTCTTTACCTCTTTCATTGCCCTTCAAGACCAAAGGTAGAAAGATAAGGGTACCTAGGGTATCTTTCCTAGACAGACTCCTAGAGAAGGACCCAGGGGTTTTCTGTTGTTGCCTTAAATCTTCAGTCACTTGGATGCCAGGGACAGCCGAGCCTTCCAGACAGACCACCCCATGACAGTAGCATTTATCCTATAATGGAAAATGAGGCTTTCCACCTGAACACAATTTGTTATGGGAATCAAACTGCCCCTTCAATGATGAAGATGATGGAGACTTCTGAGCCGCCTCAGAGAATCAGAACTGAGATAATGATTAATCAGAGCATGGCTTGAACAGGAATGCTTAGCTATGCATGCTCCCCCTACTCGCCACTTCTGCCCCTTCCTTATAGAAACTGGGTGCTCACATCTGTCCTGGAGGATAGGCTGAGGTACTTACTTGACCTCCATCTCCTGATACTGCCATATTAATCAAATCCCCTGCCCACTTTCCCATCATTATTTTTCCACGTGATTTTTTCAAAACAGAACCAATTTTGGTCCCACCTTCAAGGCAGGTCTGTGGTAACAAATTTAGTGTGTGTGTGTGTGTGTGTGTGTGTGGTGGTATTGTGTTCCCCAAAATATTGTGTACCTTAATAAACTTATCTGGGGTCAGAGACAGAACAGTCACAATATTAAACAGAGGTTAGGCAGTGGTAGCACACGCCTTTAATCCTAGCATTCCAGAGACAGAAATCCCTCTGGATCTCTGTGAGTTCAAGGCCACATTGGAAACGGCCAGGCATGGTGACCCACACCCTTAATCCCAGGGAGTGGTGGTAGAAAGCAGAAAGGTATATAAAGCGTGAGGACCAGAAACTAGAAGCATTTTGGCCTGGAGAAGCATTTGGCCTGGAGAAACATTTGGCCTGGTTAAGCATTTAGGCTTTCAAGAAGCAGCAGTTCAGCTGAGGCCCATTTGGATATGAGGACACAGAGGCCTTCAGTCTGAGGAAGCAAGACTAGCTGAGGATCCGGTGAGAACTTTTAAGACTTATGCTACGTGTGTGTATGTGTGTGTGTGTGTGTGTGTGTGTGTATGTGTGTGTGCGTGTGTGCGTGTGTTACATTGATAAAGACAGAGGGTTGTCTTCTGAAGGGCCAATCTAAGGAGAGAATGAAAGCTGGGTCTTGGAGGTCCATAGTTGTGTTAGCCATTGTTCAGCCCCCTGGATACAATTTACTGGCCAAAGGTGCACCTTTCAGAATGTCGTGAACGCAGGATGCACTACCTGCCTGAGTATGGCTGACTCCCCTACTGGAGTGTCTCTCATTAAATACAGACGGACCATACTTTACTTTCAGGTCAAGTTTAAGTGATGATGATGCTCAGGAAGAAAGAGAAGTTGCCTCTCCTCACTCCACATACTAGGAATTGAGTTCCTTGGAGACCATATGCAGGTATGATGCTCCTTCATCCTCCTCTGGCTTCAGACTCAGTAGCTATACAGAGAAAGCCCTGGCAAACTGATACACAGCAATGGTCCCCATTGATGTTGCATGGGTGTTTGATGGACATTGATAGATACTCTTCAAACATCACCTATCTCTCACTCAGATTGCCCCGCGCTCTGGAATCAAATCAGCTGGATAAGATTTTTCTCTCCAAATGTAAAAACAGTGTTTCCAAACAAAGGAAGTGAGATGTTTTCTACAGCTGCTGCACATCCATTATGCCGCCGCCGGATGCATTGTTCCTTGGGTTTTTATGATGCAAAAAAATAATTAAGATGAGTGGCACTTCTTGTCTCTAAATCTTTTTTTTGTTTAGACATGTTTTGCAAAGGGCCAATCTCTCCTGTTACTTAGGTTTCCATCCAGAAAACGTTAGCACTTAATTATAAAATCAGCTGCTAATATGCTTAATGACTTTCCATTATACCAAACAATAGCTGCCGTGAGCTTTCAAAATGCATTTGCATCCATATTCCCTTGATCTATCCATCAGAATCTTGAGGCAGCCATGTTCTGACCTGGGGGGTGGGGGTGGGGGTGGCGGCGCATATGTGGTGTTCCCACAGAGTAGAAAATACCTTCTGGAGGGAAATATAGTTTTGGAGCATAACTTGGCTTCATCCTTCAAGGGTTCAGAGCCCATGGAGCAAAGCAGTGGAGAGAAGGGGAGGTCTGGGTGCTCAGGAGTGTCAGGGACCAAGGGTAGTGGGCTGAACCCCCAGCCTTTGCTGACCTCCCAGCTTTACATTTTGAAGCCCTAAACTCAGGACCTCCAACATGGCTGAATTTGGAAACATGAACTTGCGGAGAGACATGAGTCAAGATGAGATTCCCTGAGAAAGTCCAAATCCAACATGATGACTGTTGTCCTTATAAAGAGATGACACTGAACAGATGGATGACCTTGTGAGGAACCAGGGAGATGACAGTCGACTACAAGCCATGAAGGCCTCAGAAGAAATCCGTCGAGCCCACACTTTGGTCTTGAGTTTTCAGCCTTTGGAGTATGAGAAAACGTCTGTTGTTTACGCTGCCTTAAGTACAGTACTTTACTCTGGAAGCCCTGGAAACGAACACAGAAGGATGCTGGTAAGTCTGCATCTGCAGCCCGTGTGGCCACTAGACTCACAACAGTTTCAAGGAGCTTTGGTGCAGATCCAACAGTGTGGTTCTTTACAGGGGATTAAGGAGAGAATGTTGTAGATGACCTAACATCTACACATTACTCTCAAAAGGTTCACACGCTAGAGTCACACAATCAAGCTATAACATCACAAAATGTCTTATGTGTTTTAAGCAAATTTATGATTTTGTGTCGAAGGGTCCGGGAATATAGAAATATAAAATTATAAACTTAATAAATAAAAGCTGACAGTCATCAGCTCTAAGGGTTAACTTCTAACAATGGTTCTTTGCTTACAGCCAGCTCTTCTGTCAACAGCCAGGGGTTAACTTTTAACCTCCTTGCCCCTTATAGCCAACAACTGCCTAGGCCAAATTTAACTTTTAATAGTTGTGTCTACGTGACTCCTAGCATGCACCCCATGCCTGACACTATAAAGGGGACCAGTACCCGCCTCCATTGCCACAGCCTTAAATTCCAACTCCGGCTGTGGTCTCAGCTAGCTGATAAGCTTTTTTGCCCCCATGGTGTTTTTTATTTTTATTTTTTCATTGTTTTTTTTCTGGAATAAAGTTTGCTTCTGGTTTAATAGACTTTGGTGGTCTGTTCCCTATTATTGTGTGACCCCGGACCCAACAGTGTTGGGTTATATTCAGAGCTATTCAGAGCTATCTTGGGGTACATACAACTCATGGTCAAGAATTAAACAAGTTCACTAGGAGCTTTCCAATCCACCTCCGTAAAATGAGCACCATGCATAAGGGACCTAAGCTTTCCTCAGTACTTCCTGATCTGAAGGAGCCTGAGCCTCACCCCACTGCACCCTAGTAGCTACTGTTCTCTGTCTCCCTGACTCCCACCTGAGGATTCATCCAGTTCCTCCCATGCCTCACTTTGCATAGTTGCTTCTTTAAACAGCTGGTCAGTCTGTTTAGCCTTTTCCTTTCCTGTTTACAAGCCCTATGAGCACTTTCTAGGTTTTCCTTCTTTGGGTCATACTTTCATTCCAGTTCAAGTTTGGCTTCATCCACTCCAAAGGACAGCCCTCCCACTCAGGACCCGTACAGGTGACTAACCACAATATGTAAGAATTCAGTACCAGCCTTGGACTCTTCAGCTTTAACATGCATGTAAATCACTTGGGGGCTCTTGTTTAAATGCCCATTGCAAACTCATGTGTACAGCTTGAAGCTCTGCATTTCCAATGAGCTCCTAGTGTTTCTACTGTTATTACTTAAATGTGGAACAGCTCATGAACTCTTGATCCCTAGAGCTGAGTTAGTTGATCCACTGTGATAAAATATTTCCTCAGATAATTCCTACTGACTGGAAGGAGATCTCAGTGGAGGACTTTCTGCATGGGGAGGACTTTCCTCATAAGGAAGACTTCCCACATGGGAGAACTTCCAACATGAGACAAACTTCCCACAGGAAATGGACTTCCCACACAAGTAGCACCTGGATCATAGTCTTCTACTGTGCTTTCACAGAAAGATTAGGAGATGTGGAGCTGGGCTTTGACCCAATGCACAAGGCAAAGGGTGACGAAGGAGATAAAGTGGCTTCTACAGGCACTGGCAGACAGAGAAGAGCTATAGAAGCACTGCTGGAAAGGAAAGGTATCGGCTCAGGACCCCCAAGACCAAGTTCTCAGCATAAAGGAGATTTATTTGCCCCAGAGGGACAGAGGGAGAGAATAAAAGACAAAGATGGGAGGTAGAGGATGAGGGAGAAGGGGAAGGGAACAAGGGAGAGGGGACAGGGGTATCTGTCCTGGAGGGACAAAGGACTGTCCCTGCATAGAGAGGAGATAGATGTGGCACATGGGGAAATTGCAGTTCATTAAGGTAAAGGGGAAACCCTGTGTTAGGGTGAGGTGTTTAATTTTAATTGGGCATGTTAATTAGGTGAACCGAAGGGGGCATTTGATTGCTGGACTTCAATACTTTGATAGCTGGACCTTGGTAGTCAGCCTCAGGAGGAAGAGGTGGCCAAATATAAGGGAATGGGCCATGGTGGTTAGCTTTGGGGATGTAATCTAATGGTTTTCCCAAGGCAGAGGGAATGGGGGAGAAGGACAAGGCTTGCTAGAGCCACATGCTCAAGTGAGCTAGTGTCCCTTCATTGCTCATAAGAGGTCTGCTACCTTTCGACACAAGCAAGCATGGCTTTGCTGGACACAAGTCAAAAATAAGCCCTATGAAGAAGGCACAGTTCTACATACACGTAATCCCAACACTGGGGAGCTAGAGGAAGGAGAATCTGAAGTTCAAAGCCAGCCTGGGCTATATAAGATTCTATCTCAAATAAATAAACAAGTCCAGTGAAATGTTCTCCATGAAAGTGAGAATCAATGAAGATTCCAAACAGTGGTAGAAAACAGCTGAACTTTGAGCAAAAGCAATGAATTTGACCAATTTTCCTATTGCTAACTTAAGATTTATGTATTTTATATTTTACTTGTGAATGTTTTCCCTACATGTATGTACGTGAATCATATGCATGCTTGGTGCCTACAGAGAGCAGAATACATTGGATCCCCTGGAACTGGAGTTACAGACAGTTGTAAGCCACCACATGGGTGCTGGGAATGGAACCAGGGTCCTTGGCAAGAGCAGAAATACTTAACTGCAAGGGCATCTCTCTAGCCTCTGTTTCTAAATTAGACTAAAAAGTTGCTTCCTTCCTTTTTTCCTAATAAATTCATACATCACCTAGGGCTGTCAGGGTAATAACCAAAATCCTTGGTGGTTTAAAAAAAATACTGGTTTATTCAATCATGGTTTTCCAGGTAGACATTTGAAATCCTGGTTTCTGAAGGCTCTCAGGGAGACTCTGCCCTGGCCTTTTCCACATAGTATTTCACAGCTATGGAAGTATCACTCCAGCATCAGCTTTCATCTTCACATGACAGTCCTGGGCCACTGTGTACCCCCTTGCTCACTCATTTTATGGAGGTTCACAGATGTATTTGTCCACAGAGATGAGGGAAAGCAGGACATCTCAAGGACCACTTCCTTAAGGATGGATTAGCAACCATCATAACAGCGCTCCTTGTCAAACAATGGGTCATAGAATATTTGGAGACACTTTGTTGGACAGAAACAAGGGCAGTTGCTAAAATCCCAGCATGGCTGCAGATAGTCTCAAGGTCTAGATTCAGAGCTTAGCTATGGACACTGACCTAGACCTCATATCTAAGATGGATTATTATGCACAGTTAACAGAAGACCTTAAATACAAAGGGTCTGGGCACTGTCTACATGATGAGCACATCTGCTGTTCCCCTTGACAGCCATCAGCTCCCAGTGCCTGTTTCCAGTTGAATACAGTCCTCAAGACAAAGACAGAGAAGTAGAACTCCATGTCTCCAAAGTGCAGCTTTTCCATGCTCTTCAGCTGATGCCTCCCTGAACTCTCAAAGCAAATCAGGACCACAAGCATTGTCTAGAAGACATGCATAAAAGTCTTTCAAATAAAAACTTAGAAAGTAGTAAAACGTGGATTTCAAGAAGTCAGTTCCATCCATAACAAAGGTTCTGGGTTTGACAACAAGAGTAACATAAAATCTTAAATATTTACTCAGCCATTCAGTGGCTGTAAATTTTCAGTTATTCCCAGGAGGGAAAGAATTTTCATAATAGTGAAAAGCAAAGCTCTACCTGAATGCCTGCCGATAGAACGTGGTTTGTGTTATCAACAGAACATAGTATATGTCTACACTCTGGGATATCAGATAGCCAATATTATGGTTTAAATGTGGAATGTTCCCCATACACAGACTCGAGAACACTTGGGTCCCAGATGGTGGCACTGTTTTGAAAGGTTTTACAAAACTGAGAGGCGGCCCTCAGAGGAGGAAGTAGGTTACTAGGGAGTGGGCCATTAAAGATACAGTTTAACCCTGTTTCTTGATTTTGATACAGTGTGACCAGCTGCTTTATTGTCCTGCAGCTACCATATGGTCCTCAACATGTTGGACAGTCTATCCTCAAACTGTGAACCAGACTGAATCCTTCCTCCCTTTAGTGCTTACTGTCAGGATTTGGTCAGCGTGATGGGAAAATTAACTAACATAACCACTAAGGAAAACAAAGCCATCATAATGCAAAAGCAGCTATAGAACTGTACGCTGTGTAAGAACACATCCACATGTGCCTATAAATGAAATTCTGTAGGGGAATAAAGACCACAGTGTTACATAACACTAATAAAAGGGTCACCTCTGGGAAGAGCAGGAGGCTTGGAGGGAGCATGGGCAGTTTCACATCTGAGAAATTGTTTTGATTTATGATAACAAGGCTTCATTCTCTCACTACTTGAACAACTTCAACAATCATATCAGTTATTTTATCTGTATGTAGATGTGCCTATGTGAATGCATGCCACATGAGTGCAGTGCCCATGGAGTCCTAAGAGGGAGTCAAATCTCCTGGAGCTGGAGTTATAAGGTGGTTGTGAACAGGCAGGGAACAAAACCTGGGCCCTCTGTAAGAGCAGCATCCACCCTAACTACCAAATCAACTCTCCAGACCCTAATTGTTTTAATTTAAAAATAGCAACAGACAAACACTGAGTAGTTTCAGAGGCCACACAGAGGCAGTTAGCATTTATCAAAAATAATAAGTACTGTGATAGTTTGAATGAAAAACGACTCCCTCATGGTTTCAGGCATTTGAGCATTTGGTCCACGGCTAACGGTGCTGTTGGAGGCGGTACAGTCTTGCTGCAGGAAGTACATTTCAGGAGTGGGGGACTCTGAGCGTTCATAGCCTCACCCGGCTCTTCCTGCTCTGTGTTCCTCAGCTTCCTCTTCCTGCCACCCACGCCAGCTTCCTGCTGCCATACTTATTTCCTATAACAGACATGTATCCCACTGAAATCATAAATCCAAATAAACGCTTTGTTCTATATGTTGCTCTTGGATAGAATATTCATTCAAAGGAACAAAAGTAACTAACACAGGCAGCAAAACACATAAAAACCCAATCTGTATATCAAGGTATCTATATTCATATAGTTATACATATGTATTTGTGTGTGTGAGATTGTATATACAACATGAATTACTGGTAACTATCTAATTTCATTTTACTGATTACACTGAGGAAATCGACTTTTTGTCCAGAACATCTATCCATCCTTTTTTCTTCTTCTTCTTCTTCTTCTTAACTTCAAAACAAAGCCAAGTTGGATTTAATACAAGAACAATTACTTCTACCCCTTCCAGGAGACTTCCGGGGCTTACTGCTGGATGCCAATGGAGGTGAGTCAGCTCTGGTCTCTGGGAGGTCTTGTTAATGAGATTGGCGTAAGTAGAGAAGGCTCTGATCATGATATGGGGTCAAAAGAAAAAGATGAATGATGGGGAGGGAATCAATATGGCTTTGGGCATCAGATCAACATAGTTGGGGATTCTGGCTCTGTTAACTTGTAATAAAATAGGCCAACACAGTAATTTGATTCCCTTGTAAAATGAGGTTAAAAAAAATTAGATACTTTAGAGAGTTAGCACAGGGACTGAAGGAGGTCCCTTGTAACACTCAGCTTGAATCTGGCCTAGCCAAGATGCTGAGTAAGGTTGACCCTCACCATCCACTGCCTGTGTGTGACAGGAATATATCTTGGTCTTCAAATAAGAGACTCTAGGTGTTGAGTTGACCAGCCCTGCCAGAGATTAGCAGGAACAGTTTTCCTAATGATTTTGCCCAAGTGTCTCAGAGCATGGTTGGATATGAATTCTGTCACCAGAGGTTTCCAAACCCAAGGTGGACAGACACCACTGTAGCCCCATATTTCTCATTTCAAGACTTTTTAGGTCACTGTAATTGCTTGATTCTTCCATACAATTAGACACGGCAATATAACCAACAGCACCAAATAAACCTCTACAATTCCTTAAAGGGAAAGAGCATCCTTTGACCCCAAGTGGCTTTCACAGGTTTAGATTTCCCGTCGTTTCTTTCCTACCCTCACCAATCTTTTCAACAGCTGTCACACTTCCCTTAGAACCCTTGATGCCTAACTGTGGAGAACAGGGCTTGCTCACAATTTCCTTTTGTGAATCAGAAGCTAAAATTAGCTCTTATAAAACCCAATCCCAACCCTCCCCTGCCATCTCAGCTCATCTCTCACTGGTTCCCGGCCTCAACCCCTCTGCCACAGCCAGCCTCTTACACACCCAACGGGCCACAGTCAAGTGTCCTCAGGTAGAGGTAAATATTCAAGAGCAATGAATACAGTCCAGCAAACAGTAAGGGGCTGAAGAGGGCGAAACCCGGCCAGGCTTGCCGTGGGCATGAAATCACACCACGGAGTATAAGAAGTGCCCAGGACAGTTCCGATGCTGTCATGGTGATAACAATGACAATAACACCTCCTTCTCTTCCTCCTACTTCTCCTCCCCCACTCTACACAACTTTATTTTATGTGTGCATTGTGTACCTACATAAGCATACATGCACCACTTGAACATAGGTACCCGAGGAGGCCAGCAAAGGACATCAGAGATGTCTCAAATCTGGGTCCTCTGCAAGGGTAGTGAGCACTCTTAACCAATGAGCCATTGTCTCTCCAGGCCTGCTTTCTCCTTCCTCGTTCCCCATCCTGTACTTCCTCTTTCATCCTCCCTCCCCCCCCCCTTTGTACTGCTTCTCCTCTTCCATCTACCCCTCCACTTCCTCCTTGTTATAATCACATTAAGGGCAGCCATCATTGCTTCTAGAGATCTTACTAAATAAGTCTTTAAGCAGAGGGTTCACTCTTGGGCCTGCATTTAATCCTTAAAAATATACAGCATGGTGCGGGGGGAGTGTCTGGCAGTGTTGGTGCATGCCTTTAATCCTGGCACTCAGGAGGCAAGAGGCAGGCTGATCTCTGTGAGCTTGAGGCCAGCCTGGTCTACAGAGCAAGTTCCAGGACAGTCAAGTATACACAGAGAAACCCTGCCTCAAAAAAAAAGTGTGTGTGTGTGTGTGTGTGTGTGTGTGTGTGTGTGTGTCAGGGTGGACCACACTAAATAACCTGGATATAAGATAATCAACAACTGATATTTAAGAAACTAAGTTCTTAAGTCCAAATGCAGAGTTTGAACTAACTACCATTTGACACATACACTGTTAGGCACTGAGCAAATAATTTCCTGTCTGAATTCCTCATGCGTAAAATGGTATAATGAACAAGTTGTCACCCTGTTGGGCTGCTGAGAGGGTTAAAGAGCAGGGTATAGAGCCCTGCAGAAAGCAGGGCTTTGTGTCATCTTCTGTCACTACCTTTGTCCCTCCTCTTCAATAAGTCCTCATTATAGACCAGCATTCCCCAATAGGATGGTGGAAACCTTGACATTTTCTGTGCATGTGGCACATGTAACTAAATTTTCTAGTGTCATAATAAAAAATGAAAAAAAAAGGGTAAGGTTAACTTTAGTAACAAATAGTATTTAGCCCAGAACATCTGAAATACTACTATTTTAACACATCAAATTGTGGTAAATAAAGAAAATCATCAATGAAATATTTTCTATTCCTTTTTTTTGGTTGTGTTGTGTGTGAATGTATATATGTGTGCTGTCATGTGTGTAGGCACATATGTGGGGATGGCTACCGACAGAGATTGAGATCCAGTGTCTTCTTTGATCAGTCTACCCTTCATTTAGAGAGGCAAAATCTCTTGCTGAACCCATGAATTTGACTATTCTAGCTAGTGGTTTACCCTGGGAATTCCCTGTCTCCACTTTCCAAGTACTAGGATTACAGGCCAACCATCCCCACTCCCAGCATTTACATGGATACTGGGAATCTGAACACCAGGTTGTGTTGTATGATGTGATGAGAATCTGTCTTAGTCTTGTAGGAAAGATGCTCTGGTGGCAAATGGTGGTGACTTTGTACCCATGCGTCTCTCATTAAGGACAGGTACAAATTCTGTCACCAGAGACATATTGACTGTCAATTGAAAGGGCCACGACTCACCTAGGAAATGTGTCTCTGGGCATGCCTGTGAGATTGTCTTGGTTAGGTTAATTGAGGCAGGCAAACCAACTCTAATTGTGAGTGGCCCCATTCCATGGGCTAGGGTCCTGGACTGACTAAAGAGAGTTGAGCAGTGGCATTCATTACTGTCTGCTTCCTGACTCCAAACAGGATGGGAGCAGCTGCCTCATGTCCCTGATGCCGTGGCTTCTCTACCATGATGGTTGTATCCGCGAACTGAGTCAAAATCCTTCCTTCCTTAAGTAGCTTTTGTCGGGTTATTTCATAGACATGCCGTGAACACATTATCCACTGGGCTGTCTCCTTAGCCCTTTTTTATTCTTTTCTAAAATACTTAGTGTCTGTCACCAAGTGGGGACTTTGCCCTGCCTCAAGCCATAGGGACCACATTTCAGTAGCTTGCAAGTCACATGTTTATGGTGTCTGTAGTAATGGATAGGGCAGCAGAAGAAAATAGATCAATGAGGGTAAGAGATCTCTCTACTCTTACACAGTTCAGAAATGGTACAATCAGAATCCATAGCATATCTGCCTGGGTCCAAAGGTGGCCATGACTTCAAGATAATCACATGGTCAATTCCATGTGATTCCAATGTCAAGGTATCTCCAGGGCCCTGTGTTATTTCTTCTAGGTCTTTAGGTAGAAATATTATTGTGTGTGATGAGAGTCTGAAGACCCCATCTTGCTAGCCAACCACTAACATGTCTAACCTGCCATGCCTCTCTCTATGTGGGGGCCATCTGTTGACCTTCAACAAAATACAAGACGCAAATATAGCTGAGTACTGCCACCACCACCCCAACCTCTTCCTGCAGAGGCTGGTGTGTCCTTTGTCCTTTAGAGTCAACTCATGTCAGACTTGGCAACCCTGAGATGTCCTCAGGAAGTGTGATGACTAATCAGTGTTGGTCTCTGGGGACAGTGTGCCACAGGCTTATTCAAGGCGGTAAAGGACACATAAGCCTTGGTAATCTCTTCAAATCACTTTGAATTCCCTGGCTTGAATCCATGAATGTCTACTCTACCTCTCAAGCTCCATGACCCTTGGGCCATTCTACAAAGCATGTGGGGCTGGGATGACCTTCAGGAGAGCATCCCTATGTTTTAGTTCAGTTGCTGAGTCCCCCTCCGAGCAGGGACATTCCAAGATCTACTCTCTGTGCTGATGACTTCCATCCCAAGTTTTACCATGGAGACAAATCTATCCAGCACAGAGGCTGATTGATCCTTGTTGATGTTCTAGTCACACACTCCCTCATTACTGTTGTGACCAATGTCAGTTAGGTGGTCTCCAGGATCGTATAGTCTGAGTCCCTTGAATGAAAATCTAATTAACTGGAGGTCCTGATGTCCCAGAAGCACACAGGGAAAACACCTGCACTAACCATGCATATTGTAGAGAAATGAGAATGCTACCATACCGAATACACTGTACATAATTGCTGTCTCCCTCCAATGTAGCCAATAGATATTGGTGCAGTGTTTGACTTTGAATGTCCTTATTTCCATGATAAGAAGTTGATGGTTCTATTTAAGTCCCCGACAATTATATTTGTGTAAAACACACACACACACACACACACACACACACACACACACACACACACACTATTGTACTTTACCCTAAACATTAGCACATCATGTAGACACTGTGTAGATCTGTATGTCCATGGCTGGGAAGCACAGGTCTCATACTTGTCTAATGGCATGAGTTCTAGAAACCCTTGATGCTAGCAAGAAACACATAGCTGAACAATCCTTGATAGGGCAATGGAGAGGACAGTGACTCAGCTCTGTTGCTTCCTTGGATACATGGATTGTTTCCTTTTCTGTAGTTGTGAGCCAACTCCTTTCAACCATGACACCATCATTGAAATGGCAGCCTAAGACTGTGCCAGACATGGAGGGTTATAGACTTCAATTCTAACCATAATTCCAGCAGATGGGAAAGGAAATTAACAGGAAGTGAAAGAAAGCAATTTTTCTACATGGCTGGGATTCAAACCCAGGTCCATCTGAGTCCAGAGTTTGGGTGCATAACCCCTATGCCAAGGGAACTGAGGAAGCAAATGGCTTATGACCTGTGTGCAAAGCACATAGGTTATCATGGACAGCACTCAGGCATAGGAGAAAAGGATTTATGTGTTGTGATGGAAGAAGTTAACTAGCCATGTATTCAGATTGTACCAGCCTATGTCCATCCCTGTAACCAATAACCGACAGTCCTCAAAATGATGTTCTAGACTGTTGCTGACTCAGGATCAGCCCATCTCAACCTGTGCAAGGTGGTCCTCTTTGACAGACCAGGAAGCTACCTTTCATCTCTCCAATACACCCCTATGTCTATCCTGCACTCAGCAGGAATCATATACTTCCTCAGTCACTAACTTCCCCACATCACACTCCCATGAGGGTGATTATAATAATTACCTTAAAACCATGACATTCAAATAGAGTCTCAACTCATCAGGAGTCGTTACACTTGCTTTCTTGATAATTTTCCCATAATCCACTTCTCCAACTGGAACAGTAACCACTACAGATGACAAAGTGAGCAGATTTAGAGTGCTGTCCCCTGGATCTTACAACTGCACTTGGCTGCAAAGGAGGAACTAAATGGAACTCGATCAACATGGTGCACCACATCACACACTGTTCTGAATTAGGAAATCACTCAGCCTGCCCTACACATGACTTGAGTCCCACGTTGTAACACAAGAAAATAGAATTGGCTTCTGCTGCCCTGGAACAAATCTCAGCCGTCTGTTGATCCAGAGTGAGAGAAACACACGTTATCATCTGCCCAACCTCACGGGTATCTATCTATGGTTTGGGTAGGGTCCAGGCACCGTCTTGAATTAAAGGTTGAGACAGATGACTCAGAGCTCAGTTAGAAATGCAGGCGAAAAAAAAAATAGAGCTGTAGAATGGAAAAGGATCGTGTGTGAGGGTGCAAAAGAGAAATAGAAGAGCCAGAGACACTCAGACCCACATCCCACCTCTGCTGCCCCAGGAGCTCCCACTAAGCTGTGATGCTGTGGGCACCAGAGGGCACTGTTAATACAGTCTGAAGTAAACACACTTGAAGAAGAAACAGATTTATAATAATCTGGTGTGGGACATTTGGGTGGGGAAGTTCATAAAAATAGTTAGCATGTGATTATTCTCTTAACAAGACTCTAAGAGAGGCTACAGAGTGAACTGACTTTTACATGGAACTTCAAGTGCTTTTGGAACACACACACACACACACACACACACACACACACACACACACACCTCTGTTCTGAAGGGATTGCTAAAATATAACTTCACAATGCTCCATGTTTATGTACATCATCTTCTTCATTTCTAACTGAGCAACTGCTATCACCATCCACTAGACAAATGAGGAAACCAGTAAGCAGAAGACAAAGGAACTTGTCCTATGTTCTCAATAAAGCTGAGACCTGGGTCCACTGCAGACATGAATGCCCGTTCTTGTATCTGTGATGCTCATTATGCTTCATGGCAGGTGTTTTTCTCATCACAGGAGAAGATCCTTCAGCCACTAGCAGGAATGGAAAGTGTAGCGAACTCACTACTATCCCTATGTCTAAAAATGTCTGCAAAGTAAGGCTTCTTAAACCCTAGAGTAGCCTGTTTCTCTCAACCAGCCAGTTCCTGACTTGTTCCAGCATGAGCCCTGTGTGAGAAATAGATGATTCTGTAAATGGTTAAACAGCCTCTGCATCCCAAAGCTTTGCATATGGTCCACAGGCTTGAACCTCAATGCTAAGCTAAAGTGCCATACAAGTTAGGATTCTGGGGTCATCAGTCCTCAGTACCAAAGTAGGCTATAGTAAGAAACTCAAGGAGGGACAGCAAGATGGCTCAGATGGCTGGTGACTGGAACTTAATCACTACAGCATACACGGTGGAAGAAGAACAGATTCTCCCAAGTTGTCCTCTGGCCTCCACACATACAATGCACATTTGCATGCACACATGCCACACCCCCTGGACACAGCCATTAGAGTACCTCAATGTCATATGTCTCAGGTGTGTCTGGCCTGGCTTGAATCCCGTGTCCAATTCCAAGTGGGTGGGTGGTAGGAAAGGTGAGATGGTTGCTGCATTTTGATGGATGGTCACGAAATGGCAGGAGAAAATGTGCTGAAGTGGATACAAGGGTTCTTTGTACAGGAGAGGAAGACTGCCCACACAGGAAGCTGTATCAGTAAGGTCCATGCTGGATATCCCCCACTAGATTCGAATTTCTCAGGAAATCATTAAGTTAGGAACTGTTCATCCTTTGAACCTTCTCTGAGATCTAGTGTGGAACACAGTACACAGCAAACGCTCATTAACTGACAAATGTAGGGATCCATCAACCAGAGACTCAATAGCAAGCAAATAGGACAGGAAAACCAACAGGCCCCACAGGAAGTAGAGTTCCTGCAGCTAACACCAGTGTGAATCCTATCCATCACCTCTCAATAGTGCACTTCGGAATTCCTGACACTTCCAGACCCTTCCCGAAGCACAGCTCTGGCTCACATTGTTCCCGATGTTTCTATAAAATATTCTGCTACAGACATAAGGTGCATCCATCTTGTAGCTCTTGTGTGTTGAACATGCATTACAAACCCCCAGATCAATTTCTCTCCCAGGGATGACCATTGTGATGACAATATGCTACATCCCCACCCTCCCCCCAACTCTCTATGCTGAGGGCAGACCTTGCTAATCGTTCATGATGTTCTTCCCATTGAGCCCAGGCAGCCAGCAGCAATCCATCAGACCTGGACTCCAAGGTGAAATCCACTTGTTATTCCTGACTGGAGACAGTTGGAATCCCTGCTTCAGCACCAGGGAAATGATGACCTGGCTCATGCCTGACCACCTCCACAGACAGAGAACACATTCTCTCTGAGACAGCATACTCCATCCTCAGAATTTGGGTGGAAAAATCTTCATTATGGTGAGCAGCGATAGCACATCTATGCCTGCTACAAGCACCCCCTCCAAAATCTTCTGCAAATCCTCCCGAGGATTCCAACGACAGGGCACAGTTGGGTCTTGGAGAGAAAAAAGTAACAAAAGTATAAAGGTTAATTGCAGTAGTGATGGGGTTAATGCAAAAGCACAATTTCTAACTCTTTAAAGTGTGTGCGTGCATGTGTGTGTGTGTGTGTGTGTGTGTGTGTGTGTGTGTGTGTGTGT
>CABHPH010150447.1:5965-23762 GCA_902168325.1 Peromyscus nudipes
TATTATTATTATTATTATTATTATTATTATTATTATGTGTGTGTGTGGCTGTGGCACAAGCATGCCATAGCATGCCTGTAGAGGTCAGAGGACAACCTTATGGACTTGATTCTCTCCTTCCACCTTTAGGTGGGTTCTGGGGATTGAACCCAGGATGCCAGGCCTGTGTGGTAAACACTTGACTTGCTGAGTCATTTCACCAGCCCCAAGATAAATGTGGAATGAATGAAGGAGGCAAATGAATGAATGAAATAACTAATATGTGAAGTTGAATCATGGTGTGCTCTGTTTTTATAGTCAGAAAGCCCAGTCCTCATTTCTTGGAAACTTTCTAATTGATCCTAATCAATCAGAAAAGGAACCAAAGAAGATGTGGTTTTGTTTTTTTAATTTATTTAATTTATTATTATTGTGTTTATGTACATTGTGTTTATGTGTGTGGGGGAGTTATCTGTGTACCATGGCATGCATGTGGAGGTCAGAGGACAACTTTGTGGGGTTGGTTCTCTCCTTCTACTGTTATGTGTGTCCTGAGGATTGGACTCAGGCCACCAGCTTTATGTAGCAAGTTCTCTGCCTGCTGAGCCATCTCGCCAGCCTGGGATGGATTTTTTTTTAATAGAGGTGATAAAGGGAAGTTTGATTTCTTTTGTTCTTTTTTTAAAAAAATTTTTTTAATTAAAAAAAACATTAATTATGTGTATGGATGTGTACATGTAAATATTAAGGAGCCCAGAGGTGTTGGATTTCTGCCTTAGTCCATGCTCTATTGCTGTGAAGAGACACCATGACCATAGCAACTCTTATAAAGGAAAACATTTAATTGGGGCTGGCTCACAGTTCAGAGGTTTAGTCCATCATCCTCCTGCATCCTCATGGCGGGGAGCATGGTGGCATGCAGGCAGACATGGTAGCTGAGAGTTCTACATCTGGATGTGAAGGCAGCAGAAAGAGAAGTACCCTGTGGGCCTGGCTTTAGCCCTTGAAACTTCAAAGCCCACCCCCAGTAATGCTCTTCTTCCAACAAGGCCACACCTACTCCAACAAGGCCACACCCACTCCAACAAGGCCACACCCACTCCAACAAGGCCACACCCACTCTAAAAAGGCTACACCTACTCCAACAAGGCCACACCCACTCCAACAAGGCCACACTACCTAATAGTGCCACTCCCCTGTGGCCAAGCATTCAAATTTATGAGCTTACAGGGACCATTTTTATTCAAAGCACTATGCCCTCAACCTACTCTTCTCAGCTCCTCCGACCTCCCTTCCTATCCAGATCCACCCCCTTTCTGTCTTGTTAGTTAGAACAGCTTCTAAGGGATAATAATAACATATAATAAGATAAAATAAAAACTAACACATCAGAACAGGACAAAACAAACAGAAGGGAAAGAGCCCAAGAAAAGGCACAAGAAACAGATATAGACGCAGAGGTCCACTCGTTTGCACACTCAGGAATCCCATAAAAACTCTAAACTGGAAGCCAGAATATATATGCTAAGAACCTGTAGTGTAAAAAGAGAGGAAAATAATGTAAATAAAAAGATAAAAATATGATTTTTTTTTTAAAAAGAAGCCTTGACACAACAAGGAAGCTGCCAAGATGCCCTTGAGTTTGTTCTCTGCTGTCCATCCACTGCTGGGCAGGCAGCCTACCCTTCAGAGTGATTTGTTTCCCGGTGAGACTCTGTTTATCCCACCACGTGAGAATAAGACCACGACCACAATTCAACACCAGATTTGAAGCAAGGTTTCATTAAATTCTGACCAGGAGGATGGACTCTGGCCAGGTCCACCCCTCGGTTCCCAGGAAAATGGTGACGAGTCATGTTTTGCAGAGGCTTAAAAAGGCAAAACCCACAATTCACCACACTTCCAATCAGGGGCAAGCATGCATCCTGACGTCTTTCCTTGCCCACATCCCTCCTAGGATCAAGTACATCCGGTGCAGACCGGTCAAGCAAACATGGGACTAACTTATTCTTAACTGCAAACAGAGCTCTTAGCCTGCAGGGAATACTTTTTGTTTTGGTCTCAAAACTCCCTTGGAGAAAACTAAATTTCCATTAGCAAGTGATTAGCAATCGGAGACAGCTTCTGGGTTAGGGATGGGGGTTTGTGTCCACTTTTCCTTTCAGCTCTAGGACCCCGTCTGGTGCAGACCGGTGCAGACCTGTGCATGCTGCCTCAGTCTCTGTGAGTTCACATGTGTGCGGATCCTGTTGCTTTCGAGGGTCTTGTTTCCCTGGTGTCCTCTACCCTCTGGTTCTTACACTCTTCCACCTCCTCTTCCTCAGGGTTCCCTGCCTCCTGAGGGGATGCTCAGGGCCAGTGCTCAGCTGGGGTTGGCACTGCTCTCAGCTCTACACCCGGATTTTTTGCCTGTTAGCTTGGATTAGTATCTCAAAGCATCCTCTGAAGTTGGATTATCTTGGTTTAAAGTCCTAGTCACTAGACTTTCCAACTGGCATCCTTGGACACCCAATCTGAAGTTTGATGCACTGGGTGGAGAGAGGACCTGGGAATCTCTATTTTCGATACTTTGCATCTCAGGAGATGTTGACAAGGTGGCAGGGACCACACTTTGTGAACTGATAGCTCTGTGGTATTCTGAGCTCTCTCTCACACTTGACCTTATGCTTCTGTTCGACAATAAGATTCAAATGAAAATTTTCCCTAAGATCATGTGATTCATATATAGCCTGTATTTGTTTCTCTGAATTATGTTTTAGTTACCATTGAATATAGTGGAAACATTTGTTTTTTTTTTTTTAACAACTGTGTATATTACATCCTTTTGCACAGGTCTGAGTCTGTCAGTGTGACAGATTTTAAGTCAAGCTGGAGAAATGGGATGGCTTTTTTGGCCGTCATTCATGCCTTGCGACCTGACCTGATTGACATGGACAGCGTGAGGCACAGATCCAACAAAGAGAATCTCAAAGAAGCCTTCAGGATCGCGGAACATGAGCTGCAGATCCCCAAATTGCTGGAGCCGGAAGGTAGAGAGCTCTTCTTTTCTTTGCAAACCTTCTTGTTTTAAGGTCCTACATGAAGTTCTTTGAAGCAGCACCCCTGTGCTAGGGATCGTAACAGTGTATTTTTTGTGCTGGAAGATTTAACTTGACTCTTAATTGAATTTCATGGAATTAGGACTTTGCACTGATTACTTAACTTCCATCGCTGAGGGAGTGAGGTTGCCGTTGAATGTAAGCAATGCCTTTATTAAAGCAATTTGAGCCTTTGTCTTAACTTCCTTCTAGTGTGTTCTGTGCTGTGTTCCTGGTTCTGGTTTTTCTGAGCGGCAGCTCCCCTGCAGGATTCTTTAGTTTTGAATGACACTCATCTGTGTGACTCCCTATTCCAGCTCTCTCCTCCTGTGGCTGAGGGAGAGCAGCAGGTGCCTCTTTCCTGTTCTCCTCATGTGGTTGGCCACACTTTGGCATTCATCCCGCTCAGTCCTTGTGTTTGATTATTAACAAGAGAATTGTAAAATGCCAATTTTTACTTCATATGATTATTATTAAAATAATTTGTTTCTGAAGAACACTTTTCTATGGATTGTGTTGCTTCTCAAATATACCATACATATTTGTAAAAAGTTTACTATTGGTTTGGGAGACAAAGACAGAAGTGGAGTTGGAAGATTTTTCCGGTCCTGCCCAGGCCCTGCAGTCGGGATGAATCTGTCACCCACAGTCCTGTAGCCTTTTATAAGATAATCACACAGAGGTTTAATATTATTTATAACTGCTTGGCCATTAGCGCAGGCTTTTTACTGACTAGCTCTTACACTTAAATTAACCCATAATTCTTATCTGTGTTTAGCCATGTGGCTTGGTACCTTTTCTCAGTTCTGCCTTGTCATCTTGCTTCCTCTGTGTCTGGCTGGTGACTCCTGACTCAGCCTTCCTCTTCCCAGAATTCTCCTCTTCTGCTGGCCCCACCTATATACTTCCTGCCTGGCTACTGGCCAGTCAGCATTTTATTAAACCAGTGTACAAGGATATTATCCCACAGCATTTCCCCTTTTATTTCTAAACAAAAAGGAAGGTTTTAACTCTAACATAGTAAAATTACATATAATAGAACAGTTATGAAGCAAGAATTACAGTTACAATATCTAGTCTATTTGTATTTGGCAAAATTAAAAAAAATATTCTATCTATCCTATATTTGTGAGTCTAAAGTTCTATATCTAATTTATCTTTTATCATAACCAAGGAAAATTATAACTATCTAGTCTTCAACTACATCAAAGACCTCAGAAGGATACAATATTACCTAAGTAAACAGAGCATTGTAAGCAACTTATCCAAAAATCTAGAATGACAGAGACAGCTGCCTGTCTGGCTAGTTACCCAGAGTTCCTCTGTAACATTGGGGTATCAATCTTCAGCCCATAGTCCTAGTCTCTCAGACATTTTTTTTTCTGTGTCCTGTAGAATGTCTGGCAGTTTCTTCTGCAAAGCAGGAACCTGAAGGACCATCTTGTCTTGCAAAGTTCAGTGGTCACCTTCCTATGGGTCCTGCATGTCTAGTTTATACAACATATCATCAAGCAGTCAACGCAAGGGCACTTTTTTTGACCAGTGGCTAACTTTTGCCACAAAGAAAGCAAACTCCATCATGAGTTTTTTCAGTGCTCATTATCTTCTCTGAAGTAGATTGGTGCTGCCAGGAGCAGACATGTCTCAATGTCCAGAAAGTCAAAGTTCTTAAAACATTTTAGATGCCATATTCTGTAGATCTTTGAAGTGTTTGAAGATTACCTACCTAATTGAATTATATCTATGTAGATCTAGAAAACTTAACATGACTATAAGTTTGACTATCATAGAAGACTAATTATTAATTAGTCTGTATTTCTTAATTATCCATTACAATTTAAATGAGCTGCACAAACATAACATCTTTAACAAGAGTAGAAATATACATACAGTATAACAAAATTAACTTTAAATTTGTATCAATAAACTAAAATCTATACCAATGTAAAACATTTTAAACAAGTTGCTCTTTGAAAGTAGGTTCAACAATCCATCCTTTTATCCTATCATATCTATATCCTATATTTCCACATCATATCCCCCTTTCTTCTTTTAGAAAGAGATTGACTATGACCAATAACAATTTGTAACCAACAAACCTAAACAAAGACAAGCATCCATAATCCATTTTTTGGGAATGTCTTCCTGCTGATAAAGGGCTCTGTAGTCTTCTGGGGATCCTGAGAAAATTAAGAATTATGGTCAAGTCCTGTCTGGAATAGTCTGTGAGGCTGCCAGTTGCCTTGAAACCATTGTGGATGTTGGATGATCTGAGCCATGGTGTCACTGGAGACCTTTCAGGGGGTCTTGACCGGTCAAACCTGATGTATCTTAATCTGGAACAAGTCCATAGCCTCTTGCTTCCTGTGGAAACAAAAGCAGAGCCTCCTTTCCAAAGCAACATATCCTTAGATTCAAATTTTGAAGTCAAAATACCTTTAAAATATACATATTGGTTTAACTGAGCAGCCTTTAGAATCAAATGTCTTTCTGCAGTTAAAAATCCCAAAGACAACATAATCCAGATTCTCTGTGTAATAACTATCTTTACGTGGCTTATTTTTATATTACTTTTATTGCTTCTTTAAAGACTTAATTTTTTAAAACTTTCTATTTCTTTATATAACTGTCCATATTTCTTTTCCTCTCTCTTCCAAGCCTACGTATATTTTTATACACACTGTAAGCCATTTAAGGTCATATTCCATCTGAATCTGCCTTATTGTGACTCTGTTGTTTTAAACTGCAGCATTACTAGGACTGAAATGGCAGCTTTGGCTGCTGGCTCCGCTCACCTCAGCTTTCCAACATAGTGGAACTACATTTACCGCCAGCTTTGGGGGAACAATGCTTACCCCAGGACTCTGGGAGGTAATGGGTCTATGCTTCCACCCAGCAGCGTTTAGTCCAAAACCCTCTTCCTTTATCTATCTATCTATCTATCTATCTATCTATCTATCTATCTATCTATCTATTCTTTTTTTTTTTGTACTAGCAAAAGGTAAATCCACCACACAGTGCACTGCTTACTGTGTGGCAGGAATCCACCATGCTACACTCAAGCCCATAAGCTGTGAACGCGCCATACTGTGTAGCTCAAGCCTGCAGGCTGTGGTGTCTCTGTATCATAGCTTTCCTGAAAGACACAACTAGGAATCTGCTCTTGGCTCCATTTTAGAACCCTTTTTTAAAGCTTTCTCAGGTTTTGGGTAGAAATTCTTGCCCCATGTCTGGGTGCCATTTGTAGTTGGAAGTTTTCCTGTGCCACACCCAGTCCGCAGCCACTCAGACCCAAGTAAACACACAGAGTTTTATGTTAATTAAAACTGCTCAGCCATTAGCTCAGGCCTACCACTGACTAGCTCTTACACTTAAACTCAACCCATTTCTGTTAATCTATATGTTGCCACGTGTTCCATGGCTTTACCTGTGTGCCATTACATGCTGTTCCCTGGATGGCAGGCTGGCATCTCCTGACTTAGCCTTCCTCATCCCAGAACTCTCCTCTTCTGCTGGCCCGCCTATACTTCCTGCCTGGCTACTGGCCAATCAGTGTTTTATTAAACCAGTGTACAAGGGTATTATCTCACAGCACAGAAAGGCTGCTGAGTTTGAAGCCAGCCTGGGACACACAACAGGTTCTAGGCCAGTCAGGTCTACATACTGAGAGCCTGTCTTTAAAAAATGAAGCAATCAAGCAAGGAGGGAAGTTAGGCGAGTAAGCTGGGTCAGCAAGATTGCTCAGTGGGTAAAAGAATTTGCTGCCAAGCCTGGTCTCCTAATTCAGTTCTTGGGAATCACATGGGAGAAGAAAAGAATCAACTCTTCCAAGTTGTCCTTTGACCTCCACGTAGATGTTATGATATGTGCCTCTCCCAGCCAAATAAAAAGTGCCAGAACACGAAGTTACAAAAGTGATGTATAGGATTGGTGAGAAGCATAGAGAGGTAGCAGATGCAAGGTCAACTTATAGCTCTAGCTGTCTATGCTGGAGTGTAGATTAGACGTGATCAGTGCACACCTCTCCAAACAGCGTTTAACACATGCACCTAGACTTGTTTATTATAAATTTGACTTCTTATAAAGCAGGTGTGGCACATAATTGGTAAATAACAAAGTGCATGATATACTTTGCTATGAAGTCCAAATAGACCAAAAATGCTTTTGTGGAATTTTACCACATTCTTGTATCAACCTAGAGGCTTCAGGTTGCAGAATTATGAGGGTAAGTTGACATCAAGGTCAGTGGGTGGTTTTCTTCCTGTTAATATGTAGGAGGAGGAGGAGGAGGAGGTGTGTCAGAATCCGACTTGCTCTTCAGTGGCGGCATGAGTGTTTTCTTTTTTTTTGCTTAGTCAGATATTAGTTTTTTATGTTCATTGCAACGTGGCAGCTCTAGTAGACAAGACATGGTTTTGCATCTGTGTCACTAACAATTGCCCCAGGGAGCTTTTGTGGAAGTCAGTCGAAGGACAAATAAGGTCCTCGTACTTGGACTTTTGTGGTGTGAATACAGCCAGCCTTGGTGTTTTCTAGCTGCCATCATCAAATGGTGAAATGGAACATGGGTGACATGGTTCTCTTTCCTCATTCGGATGCAGTTGAGCGTTGTTGATGTGTGCCTGAGGCTACCTAGTGAGGCCCTGTTCAAAAATACATAAGAAGATAGAGATTTAGCAGACATGAGTAATTCTCGAAAGCACAAAGAGTAGCAAAAATAAAGTCTTTTCATTGGGAAGTGTTAAGTCTCAGTATTTATTACCTTGCTTTTAAGGTAATTATTACATGCAACACAAACACTGGCCCATAGAAGTCAAGTTTATTCATTCCATGTAAACTCTGAATGTCCTGAACAAGTCTTCTATATAATGATACTTTTGGAAATGGTTTACTGTCCAGATGCCTAGACTAGTGTGCCAGGAATCAGTTACACTTGCTGTGTGTTCCTGTATCCTGAAGGACCCCACACACCATATCTCCAGAAGGAGAAATGCTTTTATTTTTGTTTCTCTGTCCCTCTGAGCCAGCATTCTACCTGCTTCTGACTGACTGTCCATCTAAGTTCTGGACTTCTGAACAGTGTTGGAGCCAGGAGGATGAGCAGAGATTGCTGGGCTGGTCTATGAGTTCAGTTAATTCAAGGACCTCTGTACCCAATGGCCTAGGCCATGGACTTCTTGAGAGTTGATTGTAGGAAGTCTCTTCTACCATTGACGGGTGGTGTGGTGTGTCTTACAGATGTCGATGTCGTGAATCCTGATGAGAAATCCATCATGACTTACGTGGCGCAGTTCCTGAAGTATTCAAAGGATGCCCCTGGCGCTGGAGCTCCAGCTCAGGTATGTCTTCCTAGCTGTCTACTCAGTTTCTTTTGATTGTACACTAATGGTTTGTTTAAAAAAAATGAAATATAAGTTGCATATACAACTTAAATGTGCAATCCATAGGAATATGTAAACCATACATGAAGTCATGATATAAAATAGTTTCAATATCCATAATGTTCCTTTTCTGAACACCATGCCTCTTTTCTGGACACCACACTTCATCCCTGGAAACTAATATTTGAATTTCTTCCACTGTATTCATTTTGTCTGATTTTTTTTTTCAAAGTTCAAGTGATGGTTTGTCAAGCTTTGCTGAATTATCTCAGCGGCTTTCAGATAGACACTACATCAGTTCTGTGTTAGGGTGACAAACAGCTTGGATAAGCAACCTAAAAGGAAAAGAGGTTTATATTAGGCCATTGTTGAGAGGTTTGGGCCCTGACCAGTCAGTGATGGTCAGGTGGTACATCATAATAGGCAGTGTGTGGCAGAACCAGGGAAACACAGATGAGAAAGACTGGAGTCCTGTGGTCCTCCTTTGGGATATGCCCTTGATGGCTGAAAGCTTTCCACTGGGCCCAGGCTCTTAACACTGTGTGCTGCTGGTGCCCTCTCTGGTGTTCAATCCTATAACAGTATTTGCCATTCAAGAGCCAAACTGTAGTAGACATTGCACAGGATAAGTTATAAATTAAGCTACCTTTTGAACAATTTTAAGGTTTATTTGGTTTTGTTTTGGGGAGGCAGGGTCTCGCTATGTAGCCCTGGATGCCCTGGAACTCACTGTGTAGACCCGGCTGCCTCTTCGGTCCAGTGCTCACCACTCTTGCCTGTTTGTTTTGGTATTTTGCCTGCATGTCCGTTTGTACACCACGTTCATGCGATGCCCATGATGGCCAGAAGAGGGCATTGGATCTCCGTGTGGGTGCTGGGAACCAACCCCAGGTCTTCTAGAAGAGCCTCCGGGTGCTCTTGACCACATGCCATCTCTCCAGTCCTTTTGAACAATGTAGAGATAATAAAATTTTGATCTATTGTAACTTGTAGTTGTTTTACCAAAATACTCATATACCATAAAATTAAGATATTGAAAGTGTTCAGCTTTGTAATTTTTAGACATTCGCGTGAACATGTGGCCGTTGCTCTCCGGTTTGGCACAGTTCACTGTGCTTCCATGAAGATAAATGAGTGTGGTGAATGTGGCAAAATACCGAGTAAAATCCGTGTTATTTTAACAGCTCTTTTAAATGGCTTTCTCGGGCAGGTTTGCGTACCCTTTGCCTTTCCAGCTGTTACAGCTGTCAGCCATGTTGTTGCTGATTCTGGAAATTACACTGGGGGGTGGCAGGCGCCAGGCTTAGAAATGTGGGGGTCATGGCTGACCTGCTGAGAGGCCATCTCCTTCCTCATTAATTCTCATATAAAAATAAAATTACCAATTCAACTGATCACAAAATTGGGTACCAAAATACTAAGCAGCCCTCTTGCTTACAAGAATAAGAAGGCAAATGAACAGGAAACTGTAACCTCTGGATTTACCTTCCAGCCACCAAATCTGCATTCACATGTGAGCAATCCTGCTGCAGCGAGCATCTCAGAAGAAAGAGCTTCCCTCATGTCTACAGGATTGCACGCTCCAAAACTTTGCTAGTTGTGTGTGTGTGTGTGTGTGTGTGTGTGTGTGTGTGTGTGTGTGTGGTATTTTGCTTTTTAATAATCTTTAAGGTATTCATGATATTTTTTGGTGGGAATGTTTTTGGCAGTGAACCTGCCATAGAATGATTTAGGAGGCTGTCAAGATGACTTAGTGGGTAGAAACACTTGGCATTTGCTGAGCAAGCCCAGTGACCTGAGCTTAAATCTCTGCAACCCATGTAAAGGTGGAAGGAGAGAACTGACTCCTTAGAATTGTCTTCTGACCTCAATATTCATGGCTTGGCATGTGTGTATCCCCCTATCATAAAAAATAATAAATAATATTAAAAATTAAAAAAAATATGATGTTTCCCAAAAAACTGAAGAATAATGGAAATGGATAGGATATACAGATATCTTTACTTTTTTAATTTTTGAGACAGAATTTCTCATGTATCCTTGGCTATCTTAGAATTTGCTAAGTAGACCAGGCTGGCCTTGGACTCCCAGAGATCCATATGCCTCTGCCTTCTTAGAGCTGGGATTAAATATGTGAGCTGGATGATTTATTTACTTTTATGTCTCTGCATGTATGTATATATGTATGACACAGGGGGTAGCTGGTGCCTGTGAAGCCACAGGAGGGCATCAGATCCCCTGGAACTGGAGTTACGGACAGTTGTGAACTATCTTGTGGTGCTGGGAATTGAACCCAGGTCCTTTGAAAGAACAACGAGTGCTCTTAGCCTCTGAGTCATCTCTTCAGTCCCCATTATAAAATATATATATTCTTTTGAGAAATCTTTATTTAAAGGCACAGAATAATTTTTTGGATGTTAGTTTCAGTCTATTTCAGATGTAAGGTGTCACAGGAACCAGGAGAATTACTCTTGGGCATAATGAGTCCTTGGTGTAAAATAACATTAACCCACTGCTCTTTCAAGTTGTCCATTTTATTGCTCATAGAAATCACCAAAGCTATGTAGGATGTGGTTCAAATATGTATGTGCATGCATGCTTACTTGTGTGAATTACAGGCCAAGGTGAAGGATGCTATGGTATGGCTAACTCTTCAAGGGAAGAAACTGCAGAAGATGCAGAAGGATTCAGCCAATGAGACGTACTGCAACAAGTATCATGTGAGTAAGACTTTAAACACTGGCTCATACTGTTTCGGGGAAAGAGTGAAAACCTTTTTATTTTGGGAAAACATTTAGAAAAGTACACTTTAGAAAACTAAAAGAAAAGAGAGTAATATTTAGTATTAAACAACCCCAGGACTCGGTGCTGAAGTTCTGGACAGTACCTCTGAAGCCTTCATGGATGCTCTTGTTAAACACAGGTTCAGAGTCAGGAGCTCTGGCCAGGGCCTGAGATCCCGCGGTCCTAACGTGGTAGTTCATACTGCTGGTTCATAGAGCAGTCTGAGCTACAGGGCTGTGCAACAAGGGATGGCACACTGTAACCCCTGGTCCTGGACTCCTGCTTTTGCAAAAGAAATGGTATCAGAATAGAACCATGTCCATTTAAATACTCTTTCTTAAGTTATTTCCATGCTATACCTAGACCTGAGCTGTTAGGAAAGAGACCAAATGGTCCATGAGCCCCTAAGAGATTTATCATCTTGTCCCTTGTAATTACAAGTTCTCCAGTCCCTGAGATTTTGAGTAGATCATTCCTTCATCATGAATATTGAATGAAAGGGAAACACAGGAAGCTATCCGTTGCACCTCTCAGCATTTTAGTCCAGGGCTTCAGCCAGGACTCCTTTGTACAGTAGTGATGTTATCACCGAACTGACCATTTGCTGTGGAGCAAGCCCCTTGCTGATGAGTCTTTTACAGGCGAACACAGCTTGTTGAACTTGGTGTTGTTACTTCACTTTCACACATGAAGGCATTAAGGTTTAGAGGTCACTAAGTGACTTCTCTGAATTTCTACAGTGTCTCAAGAGTAGAGTGTGGCTTTAAGGTTCTGGTTCGATTCACAGTCTGTTGGTTTTCCAGGACATGTAAATTATTAACTGGATAACAATCTTGAGGGAGCCAGTGAAGGTTTCTTAGAATCCATTGTCTCTGTAATTTTGTGCTTCCCACCAGTTCTCTGTCCTGAAAAAGGAAGATACTGTCATGTGCTTAGGTAGCCCTTAGCGCTTTCTAGGCCTCCATTCCCCTGTGGGAGCTGGATGAAGCAGCCTTTCCAAATCCATCATTGAATGGATCATGTGACTCCTGAACCATGCTATCTGGCTTGACTTGAAGTCTGTAGGGAAGGAAAGGACCAGAATTCTTTTCTTCCTTGAATCAACATAGGATCTATGGGTTTCTTCCCCCAGACACATTTGAACTCAGTGTTCAAGTACCTTGTTCCCACTACATCTTTGATTTAGTAATGTATCATAGACTCATGTTCCTTCAATAGAAGGTTTTATGATGTTACTACTTATCAGAGATAAAGTAAATTATTTGTTATTTATTTACTTAATTATATTCAAGCCTAAGCATTACTAATTTCCTCAGCCTGCCCATGAATTCTTGAGTTCAAATAATTTTTTGTCTCAGCCTGGGACTATATCTGGGACTATAAAGGTCCCTACTACCATACCCAGCTTATATTAAGTATAATTAGGAATATTATTGATTGTATAATGTTTTAAATAACACAGAGTTGGTGACTCTAAAACGTGACTATTGAATACCAATGCAAACCAAGAAAACCTTTGTGTCTGAAATTCTGAGTGCAGGCAGAAGGGGATATTTAGTGTGTATAGAATGCATTGGGAAGAGTCAGCATAATCTCTGTTAGTCACTTTGAAAGTCATTACGTGTCTCAGATGTGTATTCTGTGCACTTAGGGAGCTGAGACGGGAGGATTGGTGTGAGTCTGAGGCCAGCCTTAGATACATAGTTCCATCCCGATCTGAGGTAGAGAGTGAGACCCATCCCACGAGACCAAAGACAGCCGCCATCATTTATACATGACAGTTGCAGGCCAGCAGTTCTCTTGGCCGCTCTGGGTTGGAAAGATTTTGCATGTGGCATCATTATCCGTCCTCCACAGACAGGTGGCTTTGCGACTCCCTTGCCGTAGAAATCCAGCAACTGACACCCGCCCTGTGTCGATTTGCTGTTTACTCAAATCAGGGAGAGGATGCTGGATTCAGAGAGAGTACTTTCATCTAAGCCTGGCTTAAGCACAATCTTTAGCTCTAGACCTTGAATTGGCAGATTACATTTTGTAAATGGAATTAAGTGTTTTAAGGTATTATGAAATGCTCTTCTGATCACAGAGTCTGCTATCCTTTATGGAGTCATTGAATGAAGAAAAGGAACCCTTTGTGGACGTCCTGTCACTGAAAGGGAACATGAATGAGCTGAATGAAGATCAGTTACGGTTGAGACAAGACTGGGCTGGCCTCACACACCAGGTGACTGTGTTATATTGCCTTAGTAGAACACTTTGGGGGGCAGCTTTTTTGAGGGGGTGGGGTGAAGACTTGACTCTGGACATTCATTAGGAATTCTGTAGGGGACAGGATAGGTGCTTCATCAGGAAATAGGTTACATCTACAATCATGCTTTGTTTTTTTTCCCCATGACATTATTTAGATAGGAATTGAATTTAAAAAGTTTGTAGCATTCTGCTTAAATGCGAGATTACCCAAAGCTCCACTGGCCATCAATTCTCAGTTTACCATGGTGGCTAACATAACGTTTGCTGTTGTAGGTAATTCATGGGAATTGTAGCCCCTTCCCTCCCATCATTTGTCAACATCAGTAGATGCTTGAAAAGTTATGTGGACAACCTGGAAACACATGTAGGATGACTGTGTTTGTGGCTGTCATACACATTTATGGTTTTCATCCTTTTAAATTCATTAGGACTTGGTGTATGGTCCAGCTTTTGGTGTGCCATATAACCGCATGATTTTGTAAAAGCCTGTATTCTTCAGCAATCTGGTATGCTATTGATTAAGATTAAGATTAAGCCAGTTAAGATAAGCTGGCTAATACTCTTGTCCAACATATCTGTGTCTTGACTGGCATTCGTCTTATTCTATAACTGCTGAAAGGGAAGCATAAAAATCTGTGGAAAACTTTCCTTTATTTTTGTCAAGTTCTGCTTACTTGGTGCATTTTAAAACCTTATTAGGTGCATAAAGATTTAGGATAGTTATGTCTTTCTGATGAAATGACACTTTATGGAACAACCCATTAAATATAAGTAGTATGTATGTAAATATACTTACATTTAGTGAATATATATGCATATGTATATTCAAAACTTATATTTAGTGAGACTGTTTTGCTTGGTGTCTGCTTCATCTGATATGAATGTCATGTTTTGATCCTAGTATTCTGATGCTGTTTGAATTACACATTTCCCCTTCATTTATTTTAACCCATTTTAGTGTATATCTATTAAAGGCAACACATGAAATTTTCTTTTCTTATTTTTTTATGGCAGTCCTGGCCTTTTATTTGGAGAGTTTAGTACATTTATACTTAGTACAACTGTTTCTACCATTTAACTTAGGTTTATCATTTTACTCTCTAATTTGAGTGTTCCCTCTGTTTTTGAATCTCCATTCTTTTTTTTTAAATTCTGTTTTAATATGTCTATCAGCTTTGGGCTCTATTTGTTTATTTTTACTCTAGGGGTTATATTAATGTACATTCTAAACTGTTTACAGTCTAAATTTTGAGCTGTACATTTTCTTATTGTATAACTTCTTTTATCATGTAACATTTGTTTTTCAAGTTTTTTTTTAAATTTTATTTTATTATTATTATTCCTTAGATGCCTGTTTGTTTTCTAATGAGAGACAGGAAGTGTGTGAATCCAGATGGGAGGGGAGGTGGGGAGGAACTGGGAGGAGTAGGGGGAGGGGAAACTGTGATCAGAATGTATTGTATGAAAAAGTACACTTTTCAATGAAAGAAAAAATATTTATTATATTTTTCATTATGTGTATGCCTATGTGTCTCTGTGTGGGATGTGTACATGAGTGCAGGTATCAACAGAGGCAGAGGCATTGGGATGTCATGAAGCCAGTTTGTTAGGCACATGACATGTGTGCTGGGAACTAACTTGGGCTTCTGTAAGAGCGGTACACACTCTTAACTGCTGAGCCGTCTCTCCAGCACCCCATGCAACATACTTGCAATCAAATAGTTCATTTGCCTCCTGTTCATTATGCTATGCTTGTTTTATATATAAATATGTGTCATGTATGTATTTTTGTCTCTGAGCAAGCATATTTTAAAGAATTTTTCTTTAAGTTTTTTTATTTGGTGTGTGTGTGTGTGTGTGTGTGTGTGTGTGTGTGTGTGTGTGTGTACGCGTGCGCAGGTACTGATGGAGGCCAGAAGAAGGCATTGAATCCTGTGGAGCTGGATTTATGGGTGGTTGTGAGTAGCCCAACCTGCATGCTGGGAACTGATCAATGGTCCTCTGAAAGAGGAGCAAGACCTCTTAACCGCTGACTTATCTCTCCATTCCTCATTTTAAATCGTTTAAGAGAAAAATGTAGTCTTTCATGTTTACCTAGATATTTACCACTGCTGGCTGGGCATGGTGGTGCACACCTTTAATCCCAGCACTTGAGGGGCAGAAACAGGTGAATCTCTATGAGTTCAAGACCAGCCTGGTCTATAAAGCGAGTTCCAGACCAGCTAGAATTACACAATGACACCCTATCTCAATAGACCAAGGGACAAAGAAGAATATATACCATTTCTAGTTCTTCCTGTAGACTTTGAGCAACTCCTTACCTGATAATATAACAGCAGCAGATTAGTTTCATTTTCCTTGATCTCTAAATGTGTTTATTTTGCCTTTTTTTAAAAATCAATTTTATTAATACCTAATACACATCTTATAATTCACTCATTTCAAATGGATAATGAAATGATTGTGTGTGTATGTGGGTATTTGCCGTGTGCTGCATAGTGTATGTATTTGTGGTATGTGCACTTGAGTGTGCAGATGCGTGGGCGCAAGCCTGTTTGGAGGCCAAAGAATAACATTGCCTTTTTCTGTTGCTCTCTGCTTTCCCGCCTTTGGGTCTCTCACTGGGCTGGAAGCTTGCCTCTTGGGCTAGCCTGGCTAGCGAGATAGTGAGTTTTTGGGATTTGCCTGCCCTCCCCTCCAGTGCTGGGGTTCTAGGCACGTGCAGCTGCACCCTTTTGTGGGGGTGCTGGGGATTTGAATTTAGGTCCCCATGCTTGTAGATCAAGTGTTCTTGCCTCCCAAGTCCTCTCCTCAGCCCATTACTTTCTCTTTTAATGAAAGATTTTATTTTTATTTCGTGTGTGGGGGTGTGTGTGTTTATGATGTGAGTGCAGTTCTCATAGATGTCAGAAGATAACAAGTCCCCTGGGGCCTGAGTTGTAGACAGTTGTGAGCCATCCAATATGGTGCTGGGAATCCAACTTGGGTCCTTTGTAAGAGCGCAGTATGCAGTCTTAATCATTGAGCCATCTTTCAAACCCCCCATTAAATGATTTTTAAATGAATTTATAGAGTGCACACATCTACACACATACATACACACACACAAATGCAAATAAACTTTTTAAGAAAAAATTCTTTAAAACATGTTTGCTCGGAACAAAAACATATGCACATGACACATACATGTTTATATATAAAACAAGGACAGCATAATAAATTTATATGAAATTATAGAGAGACTGTTTGGTTCATGAAGTTGATAGTTCTCATCAAGGCCCTGCACAGGAAACATTTTTACTTATTAATTTTAAAGTTAGCATACAAAGTAATGGACTTCATTTTGGCATTTTCATGTATACATATAAGTTAGTAAGTGGTTTCTCTCTCTCTCCTTTCTCTTTTTGTTGTTTTTTCAAGACAGGGTTTCTCTGTGTAACAGTCCTGGCTGTCCTGGAATTCTCTCTGGAGACCAGGCTGGCCTGGAACTCAGAGATCTGCCTGGTTCTGCCTCCCTGGGAATTCAGGCATGAACCACAACAGCCTGGCTAAGTAGTTTTTCCTCTTAAGCCTGTTGTAGACAATAGCAATGTTATCTGATTTTAACCTGATCAAGATCTTTCATACATTTTCAGTTGAATTAAAAAAAATAATCCTTTCAAGCCGGGCGGTGGTGGCGCATACCTTTAATCCTAGAACTCTGGAGGCAGATGCAGGTGGATCTCTATGAGTTTGAGGCCAGCCTGGTCTACAGAGTGAGTTCCAGGACAGCTAGGGCTACACAGAGAAACCCTGTCTCAAAAAACCAAATAATAATAATAATAATAATGATGATGATGATGATGATGATCTTCAGAAAGGGAGTGTAGAACGATTTGTGTGTTCAGTGGGAATGGGAGGGAATGAAGGTAAATGTCGCCTCTGTTTGTCTTCTAAAAAGTTTCGATTTCATTTAATATATAGAACTTCCATTTAATTGTGCAAAGAACTATAGTTGAATTAGAGCAGGGTTTCCTAAGCTTTTTTTCCCCCCTACTTATTTTATTCAGGGCATATAGCAATATAAAAATAGGCATACCAACCGTTTACTAAATTATATAAATCATGAAGGATTTAATTTTAGGCAGGTTGACGTTCTTGCAGTCAAGCCTGATGACCCACGGTCAACCTACACGGTAGAAGATGAGGACCTGGATCAGGGTGGGGTTTGCTGAAGGAAAGAAGTGGGAAGATGAAGTGGAATATTGATGTCTGGTTGGGGGCTGGTGAGATAGCAAGCTGTGTGTGTGTGTGTGTGTGTGTGTGTGTGTGTGTGTGTGTGTGTGT
>CABHPH010150449.1:0-89725 GCA_902168325.1 Peromyscus nudipes
TCCCCTCTCTAACTCCACTCAGGTCCCCCAGCACATCCCCTCCTGACCTCATGTCTCTCTTTTTTTCTCTTTTTGATAGCTCTCTATTTAGTGTATGGGTGTGGGCCATGCACCAGAACATGGGAAATCTACCAATGGCCATACATTAAAAATAGTAAAAGGAATGATTCTCCCTCCTCCAGCAGTTATAAACTGCCAATAGCTTCTTAATTAGAATTTTAGCAGGATTGGCCTTGTGCAGGTAAACCCAGGTGGCATGCATTTACAACTGTGATAACCATGTCAAGTCCAGAAGACAGCGTTTTGCAGCACCCCATCATCTGACTCTTCCACTCCTTCTGCTTCCTTGTGGACAGTGTTGATAGTGATTGCTGCAGGTAAACCCAGCTGCTGAGAGTTCATGAGCACAGCCATCCTGAAATGTCCAGAGATACTTTCATGGTGACTCTATCTCAATTCTGACTCTTGGACACTGTCCATCCCATCCCCTCTTCCACAATGGTCCCCGAGCCTTGGGGAGGTGCTGTGATACAGACGCCCCCTTTGGGGTTGACTATGCCATTGACACTTAGTCTCTGCTCTTGGACCGGTTGTGGGTTTCTGCATTAATGCCATCCACTGCCCAGAGAATCTTCTCTGATGAGGACTGAGAGCTGTACTAATCTATGGGCATAAAGATGTGAATTTAGAGGGCAGTTTTATACTATATCTGTTTAGCATAATAATAGGAGTTTTATCCTTGGAGCCTTGAGACCCCCAACCATGGGTTTTTGATCAGATTTACAATATCGGGCATGTGTTTCCTCCTATAGTGCAGGCCTTAAATCCAATCAGAAAGTGGTTGGTTACCCCAATAACAGTCATGCCACTCATACCCATGGTCATGTCTTTCTGGGTCTGCCATTATTTCAGTCCATAGGTACATAGCTGGGTAGGACTGTTGATGACTTTTCCCCCAAGCAGCCTATATACCACCTTCTAGTACTATGAAAGATAGCTAGCATGAGGGAAGCTTCCTGGCCAGTAGGTCAGCACTAGGACATGGGTTTCTCCATGTCCTGTGACCAAAAATATGTGCTATGTTCAGCAATAGGGTCTTACCATCAAGTTCTTGTGGGCAGCCAAGAGCAATTCCAATGGCCTGTACTTTGGTGGAGATCACTGACTAAGGACTTGAAGGGGATGTCCCACAAAGTATTCTTTTAAAAATGCATATTATCAATTCAAAGAGACAGTGGTATTTCTTTATGTCCTACTTGGATGCCTTTGATGAAGGCAGAGAGAAGATATTGTACTGGTCACGGGCACTGTGTGAATAGGCTGTTAGAAAGCTTTATGGCAAAGCCAATTTCAATTAGACATTTTTCTTCCGTAACAGTTGATTCACCACTGATCATGTCTCTGATGTGTTCCCTCAGGGAATTAGATTTCCTTGAAATTCTGTGACTTTATCTTTTCTGTATTTTCCTAGAAGTCTCAGAAATATGGAAACACCAGGCAAGCTCCCTTCTTATATAGCTGAAGTTAGGTGGACACATGTCTATAGCTCTCTGGGTACACATGGAACTTGCTTTGCAGAAGTTATCAGACTAAACTAGCATGCATAGAATCTCTCTCCAATATGCCCCGAATGCATTCTTACAGATTCTGAAGCACCGTACCCACCTACCTGTAGCTCTATTTTCTCTGCCTTCCTGATGAGATTCTACTCCCCTCCCAGACAAGTGAGTACTCTCTGTGCTGTGTGCAGAGCTGCTGAAGGGAGCTTCACCTGTACCCACATGGAGTTCTGGGGTCTTCATGGACCAATCCATCAGACTTGCAATTATATGACGTGTTTCATCTTGTACCTGCTGCAGAAGGTGGCTTGTTTTCTCTGCAAGCTTCTGACCAAATGTCACATCAAAAACAAGTGCATGAGGGTCCCTAATGCCAACAATAGGATGAGAATGGCATTTCTCCCTTGCATGGTTTTTCTTACCCTGGTGTATCTAGGGTCCATGGTTTTCAGCAGAGATTCACTTGCCTTTGAATACTAACATGTCTTCTTGTTGTCTGCATTTTACATGAAGAAGGTGATTTTTCCTGGCGCTATGCTCAAATGATGAAGGTCAATATGACCTGAGAAGTTGTTAAGAGTGTGAATGCCATCATCCAGAGCCTGCGGGGCCCAAGCCCTCTGTGTCAGTGAGGCTGCTGGGAACTCTGCTCTCACATCGCAAGTTCTGATTAAGTTCAGCAGACAGGAGCTCAATTCCTCCCACCATAGCTCCATGACCTGGACAGGGAGTGTGGAGAAGGGTGTTGTTCAACTTTTCCAGCTCATTAAAAACACAAAGAGCACACTAAAGTTCTATGCTAGATGAATCAGCAGGGACTTTGGCTAAGGCTGTACCTGCTGGGCCATTGTTTTCAGAGCTGTAAATCAAAGGCTCACATGAAGGTATAGGACAATTGTTATTCAATAGGGTACACCCCTTGGACTCACGTAGGTCTGTCTGGTAGACCTGTGTGTACTAGCCTTAGAATAGTAACTTTGCTTCCTTAGGGGACAAGATACAGAGGACAAATTGGTCATAGTCAATAGGCATCTATTTTATTTGAGGTCCTGGGTTTAGATTAGAAACAGTAAATCTATATTAACAATTCCATCATTATTTTTCCTTTTGATATACAAATTAGCTAAGATGGAAGCTTAAGTAAATTTTCAAGAAAGGTACAGAGAGTATCAGAAGACAAAGAGTTTTTTTTATTATTTTATTTTATTTTGTTTTATTTTACAATACCATTCAGTTCTACATATCAGCCACGGATTCCCTTGTTCTCCCCCCTCCTGCCCCCTCCCCTTCCCCCCAGCCCACCCCCCATTCCCACCTCCTCCAGGGCAAAGCCTCCCCCCACCCCAGGACTGAGATCAACCTGGTAGACTCAGTCCAGGCAGGGCCAGTCCCCTCCTTCCAGGCCGAGCCAAGCGACCCTGCATAAGCCCCAGGTTTCAAACAGCCAACTCATGCAATGAGCACAGGACCCGGTCCCACTACCTGGATGCCTCCCAAACAGATCAAGACAATCAACTGTCTTACCCATTCAGAGGGCCTGATCCAGTTGGGGTCCCCTCAAGCCATTGTGTGAGACCAAAATGAGCCATCTTAGAAATAAGACCAAAATGCTTTCACCCCAAAAACTAAGGCCTAAGATTTCTCCTTCTAGGAATAGGCTAATAGTTACTGAAACCAGTCAGTCCAGATTCCAGAAACCAGGAAAAGTGTAAAAGTACAGTCACAAGGTAGTCACGAGGTAATGCCTGCTGGACTATGGAATGTCCTCTCCCTGGTTTCCAGGGTAACTGACCACAAAAATGTCCCCACCTGAGGGCAGCCAATGGGAAATGGTGGCGGGCAACCACTCCCTTAGAAGTAAGATTAAGCCATGATTTCTAGAAAGCCCCTAGAAGTGAGCCAATCAGAATTGTACCCATACTAGCACCCCTGAATGATGTAACCTTGTGACTTTTCCCTTTAAAAACTGAGCTTGCAGATAGGTGGGCACTTCCTCCAGCCTCCACTGCGTTGGATGTATTGGACGAAGTCCCTGCCTAGGCTTGTATTGGATATCCAGAATTAAACCTTGCTTTTGCATTCCGGCATGCTCATCTTTGGTGGTCTCTCTGGGGGTCACGATCTGGGCACAACAATTGGTTCATAGTTCATGTGTTTTCCACTCATTTGGCTATTTGTCCCTGTGCTTTATCCAACCTTGGTCTCAACAATTCTCGCTCATATAGACCCTCCTCTTTCTCATGCTAATTGGACTCCCGGAGCTCCACCCAGGGCCTAGCCATGGATCTCTGCTTCCAGATCCCTCAGTCATTGGATGGGGTTTCTAGCACGACAATTAGGGTGTTCAAAGACAGATTTTTTTTCCTTCTCAAGACATGGCCCAGAGGAATGGATCTAGTCAGCTGTGGAACTCGCTCTGCAGTCAAGAGGTGGAATGGGGGAAGGGAATGAGGTTGGACCCTTTGTTAGGGTCCCATTCCAATGGGATGGGCAGAAGAAGATTGCAGAGAAGTTTGCCACCCATAGTTCCCCAAGCCATAAACTGTAGTATCCAGGTGTGTCTCAAGGGCATCCCCTCCTCAACGCAGGATGGGCTTTATTGGAAAGGATGGGCTTTTGTGTAGCTCATCTTTCTTCATTTCAGTGGACCTTTTCCATGCTAATGCATGCATGATTCTTATACAGTCAGAAACCAACAGAAATCAGTATTTTGCAGTGTTGCTTTCTGCCTTTCTAGGTTTGGGAAGATTTGAAACATAACCAAAGCTTTTGAGTTGCAAAGAACTGTGGAAGTTCCTCATTCTGTTTTCCTTCCCATAGGAGTGACAATGCTAACACACCATAGGGAAGCCATGGAAGACATTTACATGGTTGAGAGGAGAGGCGGAGGAACATGTAGACTGTGTCATCATTGTTTGTTAGCTTGCCTTGCCTATTATGAAATATGGATTCAGAATGTTAAAAAATATTCTATGAATTTTTTTTCTTTGACTTAGAAGTGTTGGTTAAGCGGTGCCACTCGTGGCTGGCCACTGCCCACGGAGGCCTTACCAATAGAGGAGAGTGCTGGAGGAGAGTGCTGGATGTATCAGTAATGGAAGAGTCATGAGCCATGGTTACCTTTCTAGAGCTTTATTGGGAGAGAAAGGGAGAGGGAGGGAGAGAGAGAGAGAGAGAGAGAGAGAGAGAGAGACAGAGAGAGAGAGACAGAGAGAGAGAGAGAGAGAGACAGAGAGACAGAGAGACAGAGAGACAGAGAGACCACATGGAGGGAAGAGAACACCGAAGAACAGATAAGAACAATGACTTGGGGGCACCATGATATGAATGCTATTGGTGGCAGATTCCTGAGAGGCCAGAAGTATGTTTAATAAACTTTGAAGTTCAGACATGAGCAACTTTGAAGCAATCTCACATTTGTACCCTCAAGGACATGTTCACAAGAGCTCTGTTGAAAGAGTCAGTTGGGCAAGTTCTACCTCACCTTGGTTAAGTAGGGAAATGTGGATGTTTTTAACAACAACATTGTGGCCCAGGAGACTAGATTTCCTCAGAGGTAAGGGCAAAGATGCAGATGAGCACTGTGTTGTATTATTCTGCCTGTAGTTACTCTTCGGAAAAGAAGTCCATTGTTCCTTGACTCAGAGCTCCACAAGGTTTCATGTGGACTTTAGCAACCTCTCCCCCTACAGCTTCTGACTTATGCCTACCTGTCTGTCATTTATTCTCTCTACATTAGCTACAGGTAGGTGTGAAGGGGCCCCAAAATAGTTTGACCACTCAACAGCCATGACAGGCTTAGGGGCCTAGACACAGCTTCTGTTGACCGGCTTACTGGCAGGCAACACCCAGTTCTAGGAAATGCCTTAAGCTGATACCACCCAGGGATCCACCCAGGGGTGAGGAAGTACCTGACATCCCAAACATTCCAATCATTAGATAAGGTGGCCAGGTGTCTTTGAGTCTAGCACACACCTATTTTTTTTTTTGTTTTACAGATACTCCTAGACAATTTTCAGCCAGTCATGATCTTGAACTCTGGAAATGCCCTCACCCCAACCTCTGCTATGATAAAACCCCACCCCACCTGAGCTCGGGGCTCTCTGCTCTCACCACTGTGTCCAAGCTCTGGAGCTTGAAATAAAGGCTCTTCACTTTTGCATTTGGGATTCAGTCTCTGTGGTGGTCTTTTGAGGGGTCCCTGTGATCTGGGCATAACAGTAGGAATAATAAGATCAAAGCATACCACAACTGTCTTGTGCCTACACTTCACCAGTGGGGTTTGTTCCCCTGGAGAATGCAGGTATAGTCTGCCTTACACTGGTGCCCACCACGATAGCTTTAGGTTTCTTATAAAGAAAACTGAAAATGTGGGTCCACTGAAAAACATTTATGTCAATGACAATCACATAAAAACTAAAAATTTTCAAATGGAAACAAGCCAAGCATCCAGCCCCAAGATGGTAAATGGAGAAGAAAAAACACATTCTATCCCTGAAACCTAATATCTTCAGTGACAAAAATAGTTAATAATAATAATAAATAATAATTTCTCAAGAATCCTTATCTTTTACTCATTTAACACTTGGTAGAAATTATCAGTCATCTCCTCCTCCGTGCTTGGAATTTAGAAAAACCATTTGTTAATCCTTTTTTCAGGTTAATCTGTGTACGTATGATTTCTCACAGTAGAAATGCCCCATCAGGTGCTCAACTAACATCTATCTAGGGAGTCTGAGCCCAGAGCTTAGCATTAAGAATGTATAGAGGACTAGGAGCAAAATTGTAGGGCTAATTTCTGCTTAGCATACTCTTCTACTAGAATTTTAAATGCCTCAGTGTCAATTTTTCTTGAGAACCTCACACAACAGGGACGGCTGCAAGAATCGTGGTACAGCAGATGTTGGCGAAGAGGCAGTGCCTGAGGCTCCAGATTCATTCCAAGGGAGAGGAAGAAGGCAGTTGTCTGCAGGAATGTTGGATGCTGATATTCACTAGTACCGTCCCTATCCTGAATTCCTTGATAACAATAACTAGCCAACCCCATGTCAATTAGTAAGGACACCTCACCTGAGAACCCATTATGTCTGTGTTGTGTCCTTGCCCAGTGTGGGCTGCCTTGGAGATGTACATTTTGACAGCAGAAGGAAACCTGAACTGACTGAGGTCCTAAAGAATCTGTAAGAGTTTTAGAGGCAGGTAAGTCCCATGATAAACTTGAAGGTATCTGGAAGACAAATATATTGAACTTTAAAGGGTTCTGGAAAGAAGAAACCCATCAAAAGTGAAGACATCAGTGGCAGAGTCTATGAAAAGCTATGATCACTGGGATTTGAAACCAACCTCTCCTTTCAACTTCAAGAAAGACCCACAATTCCCATAATGTTCTCCCAGAAACCAACAGGAACTTCCACCTCTTGGAGGAGGAGGGAGAGAAAGGATAGCACGAAGGATGCTGAGTGTTGAAGGATGCTGAGTGTTGAAGGATGCTGAGTGTTGAGATAGGCGGATGCAAGGATGTGGATATGATGGACCCAGCGGAGCAGTGGATGAAGGGATGGGGCCAGACACAAAGGGGATACTTTGATGCATCCTTCAGTAATATTAATAATAGTAGAAGAACATATCATGATATGATAATCATTATTTCCCAACTATTACCCACGTTGCATGAATTAAGATCTTCTACGGCTATTTTCATAAGATTTCCATACATACACTCACAGTGTGTATGCAGGTGCACAGTGTCTTGAAGTTCATTTGGCATAATCACACAAGGAAGGACATGGCTTTATTGACTTCTCTCTGTATCAGCAACAATGCATTATGGTTATGTCTGGGTTCCACACATTCTGCTGAGTTCTCTGAATGCAATACCTTGATCTTGAAACCTTTGTCTTGAGGCAGCACAGCATTGCCTCTCCCAGTTCCCAGTAGGAACAGCAGGGAACTAGGCACCTCCCACAGCTGTCATGTGCTCAGTGAAGCATCATTGTTGGTTTCCTTTGTGTCCAGTCCTACCTCTGGCTAGTGACATACTGCCGATACAAGACAGTCCAGGCCTGGTCCAACAGACTCTGCCATCCATCATAATACTTTCCTTCCAGTCTCAGCTCCCAAAAAAGGAAGACTCTTTTTATTATGGACTACTGATTTTCCTTCTATTTTTAAGGTATTGTCCTGGATGTTCATGTGTCATTTAAAGATATAACTACATACTGAAAAGAAAAAAAATGTTATAAATTCAACTGACATCTCCCTCTTTACACCTACCTCCTTTTTACTGACGTGTTTGTACTGACTCCGGATCCTATGTGGGTTTAGAATTCTGGAAGTCCCTGCTAAGTTGGGGTGAATGAGAACAATAGAAACTTTATTTGCTTAATGTTTACCCTAGAAAGTAAGACACAAATAATATAAGCTACATATTTGATAAGGGTACTCCTAATTCACCAGAGGGAGTCCTAGCCCCTCATACCTAAGAATGTGATCATGTTAAATACATCACGGGGTATTTATGGAAATAATTAGGCTAAAGTGGGGTTCTCAGGGTGGGTCTAGATCCAGCAGGACTGGTGGTGCTATAAAAGTCAAACTATAGACCAGAGAGAAGGTGATGTGAGGAAACAGGGGAGAGGACCGAACACAGGAGGACATGTAACCAGCAGTCTCCCCGCCATCCTCATGAGAACCCAGCACCACCATCACCTGGACTTTGAGCTTCCAGACTCCTCATGTTAGTTTACCTATCCAAGAGGCCCTGACAACCCCTGGGGCCTCCCTAGTCTCCACAATGGCACCTATAGTCGCTTTGGAAAGAAATAGCTGTGACACACTGAGGATGGTACACACGGGTATATTCTCAAAGTCCCAGGTACCAGAGCGCTGTAGGACACAGCTTTGTGGATCCTGGTGATGGTGTCAGGAGTAGAACCATTGACTCAGGATTACTCTTGGATGAGTGCTGCTCACTTGCACCTCAGCAGACAACGTGAAAAACAGGGGGACGCCATGACCAGGGGACATCTCTGGTGCTACAAGCAGGGAGGCCAGACCACAAGTCTACCACAGATTCTGTTGGCAGAAATCTTTGAGTCCTCGAGAGCTGCTGACCCTTACAGTGAAAGCCTGACAGAGTCCTTCTTAGCCAAGGCCCTGGTTACTAAACAGAAAATTGTGTTCCTTGGAATGTCAGGCTCTAACTTCTTTCCCACTGTCAGCTAGGAGTTTGCCTGAGATACTTTCAGTTTTTGAGAGACAGCATTGCATCTTTCATATGTGGATTTATACCAAGCTTTGCGTGATCCACTTGTCTATACCGCATCAGGATTACTTTCTAATAACTTATAAAGAGACATAGTAAAGGTCTCTAAAATAAAGAATTATAACCCCAGCTGAGGTCTGTATAGATCCCGCCACATTTTAAATATATAACAACCATTACAAAAATGGAACTAGCAGACAAAGCTGCATTCGATCTAATTTAGTAATCATCCTTAAAAACTAGACATATGTGAGGTTTCAAGTTCAACTGTTAAAGGCACGCAGTTGCATAGGCTGTCTCTGTCCTTCAGGGGCTCAGTGAGACTAAGGGAAGCAGAGAACAAAGCAAATGCAATCCAAGAAACCAAGTAAGGAAAACACAAAGTCGGAGTGAGAGAAATGATGTGTGTTAGAAAAAGCTCAACAAATGTTTAAATGAGCATGGAGCCTCATAGGAAAGCAGTGTAGTATTAGAAAGACACAGTACCACCCCCAGTTATCTGAATATGTTTGAGGAGTAACCTGCTATTTATTAGATTATAGAGCAAACACATCTTCCCAAGCAGCCAATTAGCATAATGGAGTATATGTTATCAAGACATGCTTGTGGGAATTGTGTATGCAGAATAATATGCAAAGCAGCCACCATTGTCCAGGGAATAGTTAAGCTGTGCCTGAGGAATGGTAATGGTAGGAAGTGAAGAAAAGAGTGAGGCCTTAACATGGGTGACGCTGAATGGTTAGTTACCACCTGCCACCTCTCTCAGACAGATGGAAATAGCAAGGTGGAGGAACACAGAGGCCTTTCATTCAGGACCTACATTAGAATCATGAGGCTTCAGGAAGGAGCTTGTATGTGACAGACACTCTCTGACATGGGGGTGAAACGTGACATAATCTGGGCCTGTGGCTTCAGTGACAGACAGCTTCTGATGCTGGGGACAAGTAGTCTGTGATAGTCTGAAAACCAAGTAGTGTTCATTTTCCACCCATAACCTTTCAGATGCTAACAAATTAAAATTACAATTGCCTAGGAGACTGAGATAAGAGGATCCAGTTCAAAGTTTGCCTGTGCTACATAATGTGGCCCTACCTTAAAATAAAGTAAGTTTTAGGATATTGTTCAGGGGTAGAATGCTTGCCGACTATACAAAAGGCTCTGAGTTACATCCATCTCCAGTAACCCCCTAACCTCACACTCACATGCACACACACTCACATACACACACACTCACACACACGTTCACATACAAACTCACATACACACACACACACACTCACATACACACTCACATACACACACTCACATACACATACTCACATACACACTCACATACACACATACACACACTCACACACATTCACTCACATACACATACTCACATACACACTCACATACACACTCACATACACACACTCACTCACATACACACACTCACATACACACTCACACACACACATTCACACAAACTCTCCTTACAGAAAGCAGGGTCATCAAGCTTACAAGTGTTTTAAAATCCAGATACAGCCTCAGTGATACAATTGACTTACTTCCCACTCCCTTCAGTTTTGCAGTAAAGGAATTTAAAAGTGGAAAACACTCTTCCAGTCAAAAGTCAGGACTGTTTATGCTTCCTAACATGTGTGTTTGAAGTTTCACCGTAAAAATGTTGAAAGAAAAAAATGTAAGACTGGTCAGCAGAAGACTCTGTGAATGGCAATTAGACATCCCTCGGGGACCCTTGCCAAGTCTCGTGAAGACAGGAGAGGGCAGAAAGGGAAGTGGAGATTGAGATGGAGTGGGGAGTGAAAATAAAAGTCACCATCAAAAAAGCAAATGCTTTGGTACATCTAATAAACTGTGTTTCGAGATTTATATAGAAAAGTAGAAACATTGCCAGTAGAAAAAAAAATCTAAATAAATAAACATATATACCACGTTCATGGATTGCAAGGTTGTTACATGTCAATTCTTTCCAAAGTAATTATCTTAATCAAAATTTTTGCTGAAAGTATAGACACTAATTTTAAATTTTAAAGCAGAACATCAAAATTCTTTTGAAAAAATACCAACCTAATTGTCTCAGCTTAACTCAGTGTGGGGCTCATTATCAGCTACTGTGAATGGTACAATACTTCAAGATAAATACCAGCAAGGACTTTCTGAAGGTCATAATAACACAGAAAATAATCCCAAGAATAGACAAACAAGATTGCATGGAATAAAAAGGTTTCTGTACAATCAAAGAAACATTCAACAGCTTAGTACACAACCTTCAGAACAAGATGTAATCTGTACCAACTATATATATATCCAGAGGGATATTAATATTAAGAATTTGTAGGGGCTGGAGAGATGGCTCAGTGGTTAAAGGCACTGGCTGCTCTTCCAGAGGTCCTGAGTTCAATTCCCAGCAACCACATGGTGGCTCACAATCATCCGTAATGAGATATGGTGCCCTCTTCTGGCCTATAGACAAACATGCAGGCAGAACACTGTATACATAATAAATAAATCTTTTTTTAAAAAAAAGAATTTGTAAAAATCCCCAAAATTTAATCATTAACTCCCTCAAACCATCCAGTCAATGAATGTCCAGGAGCTCAGTCCTGCCCACTGTCTTACAACAGTAGCTGCTGTCCACAACAGATAAAGGAACTTAAGAATTTGCCATTTTAAAGACATTTGTAGACATATGGAGATGATGTTGAAATAGTATGACAGTGTCCCAAGTCCTCTGTCAACAGAATTAATTTTCCCTTTTACAGAACTGATCTCACTATTATTTATGCCCTTTGATTCTACTGACCTTAGTGGCTTTAATTTCAATTAATTAAAAAAAATGACATCATGGAGAGCAGTATGACAGAAGGTTGACAAATCCAACATTTATCTAAGCATTCTCTATTGTTTGAATACATCACAGGCCCATGAGAAGTCAGGGCTCTACAGGACAGCATCCAGGCAGGAACTGTTCTTCCTGTTCCTCTGAGGCAGCGTCAGAAGACATTCACTCTCTCTTCCCTGTTTCTTTCAAGATAGGGTTTGCTGGTTACCTTCAGCAACTACCTGATAAAGTGCTGTGGAATGGTCTGTATGTCAAACATATTGCTTATTGGTCGATAAATAAAACACTGATTGGCCAGTGGTCAGGCAGGAGGAAGTATAGGCGGGACAGGGAGGAGAGAATTCTGGGAAGTGGAAGGCTGAGCCAGAGACACTGCCAGCCGCCTCCATGACTAACAGCATGTGAAGATGCCGGTAAGCCACAAGCCATGTGACAAAGTATAGAATTATAGAAATGGATTAATTTAAGATGTAAGAACTAGATAGCTAGAAGCCTGAGCCATTAGCCAAACAGTTTAAACAATGTAAGTCTCTGTGTTTACTTGGTTGGGTCTGAGCAGCTGTGGGACTGGCGGGTGACAGAGATTTGTCCTGACTGTGGGCCACGAAGGAAAACTCTAGCTACAATAAAGCTTTTTGAAGTTTAGTTTACACTACAAAGATGTCTCTCAACTGAAGAATGGCTAAAGAAAACGCAAGCAGTAGTAACTTTAACTAAGACAAATTGGTACCAGGATAGTGGGGTATTGCTATTACAAACCTGACCACTTTGTTTAGGGGAGGATTATGGAAGGACTTTGGAACTGTGGACTGGAAAAGCCACTGAGTGTTGAGATCTCAGTGTGCTGTTTTGTAGGAGCTTGGAAGACAAGGATGTTGAGAGCAGTGCAGACGACAGCGGCCTGGTTTGAGAAGTTTCCAAGGGAAGCAAAGACTCTGTTGGGCCTTTTGTGTGAAGAATCTGTGGTGTCTGGCTATCTGGGGCTGAAGATTTGGCTGTGATTAATGAGACCAGAACCATGAAAGTAAAACCTTCGATTTGCTGGGACAATGGGTGCTGGTCGCCTGGGGTTGAAGAATAACCTGTGATTAAGAGGAGGAGATGGGAATGGGGGGTGGATTGAGGGAGGGCGGCTGGGGGGTAGGGAGCAGGAGGAGGGAGGTCAGGGGAATCTGTGGCTGATATGTAAAATTAAATTAAATTATAAAATTTAAAAAATAATAATTAAAAAAGAAGAGGCCAAAATTATTGAAGTAATGTCTTCTTGGAAGTGTTTCCTCAGGGTCAGCACACAGTAGCTGTGCTTTAGAAGCAGCCAAGGTGGTACCTCGCACTGGCAGCTGAACTTGTTAAGTGTGAAAGTCACCCAGGGGGTGCTGGTTTTGAAGGTGTGAGGGCATCATAGAGAACAGCTAAGGCTTGGCACTGAGTGGCAGGGCTGGAGTCCTTGCAGAGAGTCCAGGAATGGCTATTGGTAAAAATGCAGCCCAGTTACAGCAATTTTTGGAGATGCCAGTATCATGGGATGACCACCAAGAACAGCAGCAGTAGTGGAGTGGAGTCAGCCAGAGTCTAGAAGATAAACTATGGGGGCGTGCTGTAGAGGGCAGAGCTGGAGAAGTGACTCAAACCCCTTGGAGGATTCCAGAAGATGGTGAGTGGATCCCAGACACTGGACATTAAGTTATTTTCACTGTTGGAGTTTGGTTTTGCTTTGTTAAAATTGTGACTGTGTCTTGGTTCTTCCCTCTTGAAGTAAGAGTGTATTTCATTTATTTTTGATTTTACAGGAGCCCACCGTAGAAAGACTGAATTTTAAGACTTTGGATTTTGACAAGACTGAATTTTTAATTTTAAGTCTTTGAATTTTTTTCTTTCTATTTTTTATCCATTTTACATACCAACCACAGATCCCCCTCTCTTTCCTCCTCCCAGCCCCCAGCCTTCCTTCCTCAGCTCACCCCCCATTCCCTCCTCCAGAAAGGTAAGGCCTCCCATGGGGAGTCAGCAGAGCCTAGTACATTCAGTTGAGGCAGGTCCGAGTCCCTCAGGCTGTGCAAGGTGACCCACCATAGGTAGTGGGCTCAAAAAAGCCAGCTCATGCACCAGGGATGGATCCTGATCCTACTGCCAGGGGGTCCTGTAGTGGGTAGCCATTCCAGCTTTGGTCTGGAAGTTCCAACCCCCATTGAGGCCTCGGTAGCTATCACACCTACAAGGCAGGGCCAAGGGAGGGCCCTGAAGACCCGAGATTGGGATGCAATGCGCTCTCTTCCTGCTTGGACCCTGGACGCTAGAGGTAGACCAAGGAGAGTTCTCCAGAGAACACCGCCGGACTGCACTGCGTCTTTCCCAGAACCCGCAACCTACCTATCCCCTCATCTGTAAGTTACGCCATTAAATAAATCTCCCTATTAACTATGTAGAGTGGCCTTAATAATTTCACCAATAGGGTCCCTTAAGCAGATCAAGCTACACAACTGTCTTGCTATGCAGAGGGCGCAGTCCAGTCACATGAAGGCTCCACAGCTGTTGATCTAAATTTCTTGAGTTCCCAATAGTTCGGTTCATTTGTCTCTCTGTGTTCCCCCATCATGATCTTGATGCCCCTTGCTCGTAGAATCCCTCTTCTCTCTCTTCAGTTGGACTCCTAGAGCTCAGCCTGGTGCTTGACTGTGGATCTCTCCATCTGCTTCCATCAGTTACTGGAGAAAGGCTCTATGATGACAGTTGGTGTATTCGCCAATCTGATTACTGGGTTAAGCCAGTTCAGACACCCTCTCCACTATTGCTAGTAATCTAAGCTGGGGTCATCCTTGTGGATTCCTGGGAACTTCCCTAGCACCCAGTTTCTCCCTATCTCCATGATGTCTTCTTCTGTCATGGTATCTCTTTCATTGCTCTTCCATCCCATCCTGTTCCAGATTGACCATCCCATTCCCTTGTGTTCTCATCCCCCAACCCTTCCCTCCATTACCTCCCCCCCAATTTACTCATGGAGATCTCATCTATTTCTCCTTCCCAGGGTGATTCATGTGTCCCTCTTAGGGTCCTCCTTGTTAGCTAACTTCTCTGGAGCTGTGGGTTGTAGTCTGGTTATTCTTTGCTTTATATCTAGTATCCACTTATGAGTAGGTACATACCATGTTTGTCCTTCTGAGTCTGGGTTACCTCACTCAGAATGTTATTTTCTAGTTCTATCCATTTGCCTGAAAATTTCATGACATCATTGTTTTTACTGCTGAGTAGTACTCCATTGTGTATATGTACTACATTTTCTTTATCCATTTTTTGGTTGAGGGGCATCTAGGTTGTTTCCAGGTTCTGGATATTACAAATAATGCTGCTATGAACATAGCTGAGCATGTTTCCTTGTGGTATGATTGAGCATTCCTTGGGCATATGCCCAAGAGTGGTATAACTGGAACTTAAGGAATATCGATTCCCAATTTTCTGAGAAACCACCATACTCATTTCCAAAGGGTCTGTACAGGTTTGCACTTCTACCAACAGTGGAAGAGTATTCCTCTTGCTCCACATCCTCTCCAACATAAGCTGTCTTCAGTGTTTTTAATCTTAGCCATTCTAACAGGTGTAAGATGGTATCTCAGAGTTGTTTTGATTTGAATTTCCCTGATGACTAAGGAAGTTGAGCAATTCCTTAAATGTCTTTCAGTCATTTGAGATTCTTCTGTTGAGAATTCTCTGTTTAGCTCTGTAGCCCATTTTTTTAATTCGATTGTTTGGTATTTTGATGTCTAGTTTCTTGAATTCTTTATATATTTTGGAGATCAGCCCTCTGTCAGATGTGGGTTTGGTGAAGATCTTTTCCCAACATAAATCCAGTTACACCGAACCTGATAGAAGAGAAAGTAGGAAGTAGCCTTGAACGCATTGGCACAAGAGACCACTCCCTAATATAACACCAATAGCATAGACACTGAGAGCAACAATTAATAATTGGAATTTCCTGAAACTGAGCAACTTCTGTAAGGCAAAGAATGCAGTAAATAAGACAAAATGACAACCTACAGAATGGGTAAAGTCTTTGAATTTTTAATGATTATGGGATTTTAAAAAATTGGATTGTTTATATTAATGTGTGATCTTGGGGAAGAAAAGAAAGGAAGGGTTATGACTTAACAGTGATGTGTTTATGTGTCAAGTAGACCAAATGTGCTGGCTGGTTTTGTGTTAGCTTGATATAGACTGGAGTTATTTGAAAGGAAGGAACCTCATTTGTGAAAATGCCTCCATAAAATCTAGCTGTAAGACATTTCTTAATTAGTGACTGATGGTGGAGGGCCCAGCCCATTGTGTGCAGTGCCATCCCTGGGCTGGTGGTTCTGGGTTCTGTAAGAAAGCAGACTGAGCAAACCATGATGAGCAAGCCAGTAAGCAGCACCCCTCTATTGGGGGGATTTAATAAGGCAACTCCACGTAGTTAAAAGGGAGGTTTATTTGGGGGTAACTTACAACAAGTAAAGGGATTGGTTACAGGATCCAGGAGAGGTAAAGTGCAGTCCAGCTGTGTTCTCTGGAGAACTCTGATCAGTCTACCATCCAGCATCCAGAATCACCAGGAACCAAGAGAGCTGGCACATCTGGATCTTGTATCTTAAGGGCTCCCATCTCGGCCTCTGGGGTAGGTCATAGGTGGGTGTGATAGTTACCAGAAGCCTCACTGGGGGTAATACTTCCAGGTCAAAGCTGGAACAGCTACCTACTACATCCCTCCATGGCCTCTGTATCAACTCCTGCCTCCAGGCTCCTGCCTTGTTTGAGTTCCTGCCCTGACTTCCTTTGAGGATGAACAGTGATGTGGAAGTGTGAGCTGAATGAACCCTTCCTTCCCCAGGTTGCTTTGGTCATGGTATTTCATCACAGCAACAGTCACCCCAAGTAAGACAATGTATAAATGTGTTTGTGTGCATGTATGCATATGTGTTTCTGTGTCTATGTGTACATGTGTATCTATTTGTATATACATACATGTTTGTATCTGATGCATGTATATGTGTATGCATGTGCATGTAGGTGTACATATGTGTATATGCTGATGTGTGTGCGTATGTGTATGTGTACATATGCATATATGTGTGCTTGTATGTGTATATGTATATATGTGTATGAGTGCACATGTGCACATGTACATACATATATACACATTTGGGTGTGTGTTACATGTGTGTACATGTATGTGTGTGTGTGCAGAGGCCAGAGGTCAACTTAGGTGTTTTTCTTAGTTGTTCTTTACCTTATTTTTGAGGCAGGCTCTCTCACTGAACCTGGAGTTCACCAATTCATCTAGACCGGCTGCAACCAGCTCCACAGATCCTGCCTCAGTGACATATTTACAAGCACACACTGTCACAATTGGGCTCTCAGATGAGTGCTGGGGATCCAAATCAGGAGTCACGCTTAAACAGCAAGAACTGCGCTCCCTTGAGTGTCTTCCAGGCCCCTGTGGGCATCTGACACCAGAGCTCAGAAACGTTCCACAGCTTAACCTGTTGTCTCTACAAAGGAAACAAAACCGAGGGAGCTTGGATGCTGTTTCTAAGATCGAGGTGCTGGGTGGTATGTCAGGTACAGGACCTTCAGCCCAGCAACACCCCCTCCAGCTGCCCCGAATATCTCCATCAGAAAAAAAAATAGAGCTTGTTTCCCTTCCGGGTCTGAGGCCTTGGGTGGCTAAGTCTTCTTTAGGTGGACAAGAAAGCCCCTAAAGTCATTCTACAGCCCTGTCTCTGGGCCTTGAGGGAAATGCCACCTGAAACTGGGTTGAATTCCAAAGTGATTCTCTCAAATCCAACACCCTCTGGGTTGAACTTCCCACTTTAAAGTCTTAATCCCCAAACCATTTGTGCATGCCTAAAACCACCTGAGCATTTGCTATAGGAAACATTGGGTTCAAAGGGCAAGGTCCACTCAGGAGAGGGCTCCCCTGCAGGTGGGTGTGGCTAATTGTGCAGCTCATAAGAACAGCTCTTAGTTAATCCCTGCACTGTGAGAGGCATTGGTTCTTTCAGGAATTATTATACAGTATGTTTTCTTTTTCTTTCTTAAAACATATTTTAAATGGTTAGTCTTCTGGATAATTGGATGCTAATTTTGTGTGTGTTCGTGTTGGGGTTATGCATGCATGTTGGTGTGCATACAGAGGCCAGAAGATTGTCACTACTCAGAAACACCATCTATACCAGTTTTGGTATGACATCTCCATTGACTTAGAACTGGCCAATTAGGCTAGCCTAGTCATCTGTGAGCCCCAGGGATTTGTCTGACTCTACCTCCTCAGTACAAGGGTTTCAAATACACTGGCATGTTCAACTTCTCTTATGTGGGTTCTGAGGGTCTGCATTGTTGCTCAGTCAGCACTTATTGAACTAGTCATCTCCCTAGCCCCAGATGCTAATTTTGAATCCATTAATGTTGAGTAGAACTTGAGTTGGGCTGGTAGAACTACTGAAATCCAGGCTTGCCATTCACATTCCTGTCTAACAATGCCCCAGGAGCCTTGATCAGACCTGCCATTTTTTACTTCCTCCTTAAGATTCTCCAAGATTTATAACTCATGGCTTTCTTACCTAAGTTGTCAAAATCATGGCATCTTGTAAGAACATTTTCTTAGTTTATTTCAATGTAAGGCTATTTGTTATGTTCTTCCTGGGCATCATGACAGCTTCAACTTGTAATAGAGGTTGAAGCCTGATATTTATGCATGACTCTAAGCACCTGGTCTGTGGACAAGTTGTTTATCCAAACAAAAACAAGGTAAAGCCAGCCCTGAAAACCCACCTTCTTTCCCTAGGCTGCTATAGGTACTGTCCACAAGGGTTTGAAGGAGTGTTGGGTCTATTTAATAGAACCCTAGAGGAGTTGTGAAACAGGAGCTGACTGCCAGAAGCTAGTGAAGGCTAGATGCAGCCACTCTGACCCTGACCCTATGACAAGTGGGTGAATAGATGCATCATCCTCAAACAGAACCAGTTCAACGAATCACCTCAATTACTAAATTGAGGGATGGTATGCCAGGGGATGGCTTGCCAATTGTCTTGTGTCTGAGACATCCCAGCAAGGCAGCATCCTTACATCTGTGTAAATGTTCCTCATGGAGATACTTGGTCCTAAGTGTTTAGACACAAGAAAAGATTTAACCAAGAGACATGTGGGATGCTGGGTGATCCTTAGATACTTATCTACCTCTCCCACGTACATTAATGTCAAAGAGACTGCAGTGACCATCCCACTGTCACTGCAGTCTCTTTGGAGGGGATTTATTTTTATAGCTGTAAACCTTCGTTACCTTTCAAAGAAAAATAGCATGGCCTCAGTGCCATTTGACTGAGGAGCTAGGGAACTGTGTAGTGCAAGGGGTGGAGAAATCCCAGACCTGCTGTCAGGAACCCAGTGATGCACAGTTCTGGAACATGGTAATGAGGAGTAAGTCTTACAGAAGACGTGAGCTTCTGGTTCAACTCCATATCTTTGTCTATAGAATAGCCATCCCAATGATGGGTGCGTGAGAACTTCTGTTTTCCAGTACAGTGATATAAATCAGCTTAAACACTGAACTTTTAACTAATTGATAAGAAGGATCAAAAGAGCAAATTTCGTGCATCTGGATGGGGAAGCAGGTTTAGGGCAGAAAACCAAGTGGAACAGCCTTTCATCTTAGCCCAGGGAAACTTTAATGGAAGAACTCACCCATTCCTCATGTTTCTTAAAAGCAGAGTGAGCATCAGTCTTGTGGCATTCTGGTTTGGGGGCAGCAGGGACTGTTGGTCATTTTAAGAATTTGGGGGCACTTTCTGACCATACATGCTTCTCTCACTTCTTTTTGTGGAGTCCTTGTATGTCTTGACTCTGAGACAAAGCCCAACCATTGAAAGAAAAATCTCTTTCAACGGTTGGAAAGAATGAACTGCATGAGTCCTCGCTTCAATGACACTAACTACCCACAGCATACACGGAGAGCTCCTGGCCTGTGACACAATGGGCCTGTGCAGGAGTGGCCTGAACCAGCTTCAGCTCTAACTTGCCTTCGCCATGCTCTACCTATACCTACCAGCACCACAGGGTAGAAGAAGTGGATCCTCCAACCAGACCTCAGTCATCTCTTTGTAGTCTGTGATCTGAGGAAAACACTTCAGCATATACATGTCTGCAGAGGGAGAAATGAAGAGATCTTCACCGTTCACATCAGGGGTATTTATCATGTGCACCCCCCATTTGGATAAGGTTGGGCTTCTCTGACATTCCCAGTGTGTCTCCGGTCTGTGGTTTCTAACACCGGCTGCTCCACTTCCCACCATCAATTAGCCAAGCTGTTCCCCACCTCGTGCTCCCATGCTGTCACTTACCCTGTTCCACTGAGCAGGACTGGAGCTTAATTGGCAGAGTTGAGCTCTTTCCGGCTACTGGAAGCTTTTCTTTCTTGGACCATTTTACAAACACCCAATTCCATCAATCCTTGGAGCTTAGCTATGCACCTTGCTCATGGGCCAATTAGTTATCTGTGTCTGTTTTTTATTTTTTTTTTACACTAAAACCTTTTGACCTTTGTTTAAAGGTAAAAGCTACACCTTGGGAAGAACTGTGGAGGGATAAGCCCACCAGCCCCACCTTCCTCCAGAAGCTGCCAATAAGAATTCAGAAGTGGGGCAGCCCTGGATGTTATGAGTCCTTAATCTTGGCCCGTGGTATCACCAATGTCTGATTTCCAGAACTCGAGCACATGAGCTCAGTCCAGACCAAAAAGGAAGATGCAGGTTGTTGTTAAAAGACAGTTCTTTCTTCTGTATTCACTGTAACAAAACACAGACTGAAGGCTGTTCACATAGCAACAAAAGTTCTCAATCCTTAGGGGAGTCTTTGCCCTGGAGGAAATGTGAATGGGGGGTGGGCTGGGGGGAAGGGGGCGGGAGAGGGGAGAACAAGGGAATCTGTGGTTGATATGTAAAATTAAATTTAAAAAAAAAGTTCTCCCTATGTGGGGGCTAGGAGTCGATAGTTAGGGCAGCAGCCAATTCAGTGTTGGGTAGTGTCTTAGTTAGGGTTACTATTATTGTGATGAAACATCATGGTTAAAAAGCAAATTGAAGAGGAAAGAATTTATTTGGCTTATACTTCTGTATTGCTGTTCATCACCAAAGGAAGTCAGGATGGGAACTCAAACAGGGCAGGAACCTGGAGGTAGGAGCTGATGCAGAGGCCATGGAGGGGTACTGCTTACTGACTTGCTCCTCATGGCGTACTCAGCTTGCTTTCTTATAGAACCCAGGACCAGCAGCCCAGCGTTGGCACCATCCGCAATGAACAGGTCTCTCTCCCATCAATCACTAATTAAGAAAATGCCCTCCAGCCAGATACTATGGAGGCATTTTTTTTTAATTGAGATTCCCTCCTTTGAGATGACTCTAACTTGTGTCAAGTTGACATAAAACTAGCCAGGAAAGGTAGGAAGCAGTTTCTATAGACGGCGTCATCCAGGCATGATTGTAGCCCCTCTATGAGGGCATAGATACCATTCATAACCAAATCCTCCTCACTGAAGCACTTTCCTAGCTCTTAATGCCTTCACCTTGGAGCCCTGGCATCTGAGTCCTGTAAGAAGCTTGGATGGCTGTACCTTCAACTTGGTGAAGCCATGACAACCTCGGTGCTCTTTCATAGCACTCTTTCCTTTCTGATGAGAAGGGCCAGAGGAAGGCAAGCACCCTGCCGCCCTGGGAGGAGAATGCTACACAGGAAAGAAGTGAGGCAAACTCATAGATGAAAGTCTCGTACTGTCCACAGCTGCCTTTTTCAGCCTGGTACAGATTGTGACCTCTGACAAGCACTGGGAAAACCCCAGGTGCTCACTGTGTGCCTGGGAATATAACAATATCCAGAGGCTGTGCTGGGGAAACAAGATTCTGGAAGTTGGAGAAACTTCCCAGTGGAGCATGAAAGTACCGTGACTTCAGGCAACACAATCAGCCCCAATGTTCTCAGGGCAGACTAAGAGGCTTAGGAGGAACACTTCCTATAATCCAGCCTGGCTAAACACACACAAAAAAATTAAATAACTTAAAATATTGAATTTGCTGGTTATCCCAAGAACACAGTTTTCCCCCAAACTCCCTGGTGACTCTAAGACATTAACAGTTTCATTTGGTCCTTCTGTCTTCAAAGCTGTGGTCTCAGGGAAACATCTTACCACAAGATCCCAACAGCTTCTACTAAGACCCACAGGCTCTGGGGACATCTGGCTCCTTAGCCCTGATTGAAAGGCATATGTGCATGTCCATTGTCCACCAGGAAGCCCCTCTGTTACACAGTGCCTCCCTCCTACCTGTTCCTTCCAGGCATTAGAACCTTATCAAGTAGAGCAACACTCCTTAGGGGTAGAAGAAAAACATTGAAAAATCTATTCTCAAACACATTATTTTACAACATTGACCCAGAGGACAAAATATAGGCATGAAAAACATGCCAGAAATATTAGGTGGAGTGATTTATGAAAACTGAGCAAACTTTACTGCCTTAATAGTGTTTCCTAATATACTTCATGTGGTGTCATTTGGTACTTATAAAAGCTTCCCCATCTGTATCTTGGAGAGATAATACGCAATTGTATGCCTTCTAAACGTCAGCCAAGAAGAGAATCTTAATGTGGTTTTAAGACTCAGTTCAATTTTATTATCAATGTCAGTGGCAAACCACATCTTTTACCTAACTCGCATCATGTTCCAATGTTTAAAATTTGATACTTTAAAGGTATTTATCAAGTGGATTTAAACAGAAGATCACACACAGATAGGTTGATAAGTAATGTGTTTAAATTCACAAAATAAAAATGAAAGTTTAAGAGGCAGCTTGGCCCAAAGATACTACTATTTAGTATCAGAACTTAAAAAAAAAATGTGTGGCGTTCACAAGTATCACAGTGCATAAGTGTGCAGTTGTGCATTCCCACATGGGATGAATAAGATATGCCTAGAAAAAAAACTGCCATGCTGGCACACTAGGAATTATTACAATTTCAAGGTTTAAAACACAAACACAGTCATAGACCACTTCTCTAATAAAAGTATGTGTGTTGATTGCTTTTCTGCTTCTGGATGAAAATGCACTGTTTACTGGTTGGTTGTTGTCAACCTGACACAAACCTAGACCTACCTCAGAAGAGGGAATCTTAATTAAGAAAATATTTCCATAGGACTGGCCTGAAGGCAAATCTGTGCGGTATTGTCTTGATGTGGAAGGTCCCGGCTCATGTGGGTAGATGTTATTGGGTTGTATAAAAAGGCAGTATTTCTCCATGGATTCTGCTTCAGTTCCTGTTCCAGGTTCCTGCCTTGAGGTCCTGCCCTGACTTCCCTTCATGATGGACTGTGGTCGGCACATGAAACTCCTTCCTTCCCAGGTTGGGTTTGGTCAAGGTGTTTTATCACAGCAATGGAAATGTAATTAAGATGGCAGAATAGAAACAAACTTAAAGAGAAATGAGTTTATTTGGCTCAGAGTTCCAGGGTTCAGTCTGTTCCAGTGAAGACATGTAGCAGGAGCTGAAGGCAGCTGGTCACATTAGTTCCACAGTCAGGAAGCAGAGACGAATGCTTGTGTTTAGTTTTCTTTCTCCTTTGTCAAGGACTGCATCGCATGGGATGGTGCTACACACCTTTAGGATGGTTCTTTCCACCTCAACCTAATCAAGATAATCACTCATAGGCAAAATCCTGTGGAACAGTGTAGATATTAAACCTTTGAGTCATTAATCCGACTGAAATGAAAATATAGATTCACTAAATTTGCTTTCATATCATAACCTGTGAACACCAGCTCTCCAGAATCAGCACTGATTCATACTCATTTAAGCTATCTTCATCGGGGCTGGAGTGATGTTTCAGCAGTTGAGAATGCTTATTGATCTTATAGGGAACCTGAGTTTGTTTCTCATCCACCTGGTAGCTCATAATACTCCATAACTCCAGTTCCAGAGGATCCCCAAGAGCCTTGGGGCTAGAGAGATTACTCAGTGGTTAAGAGTACTGGCTGCTCTTCCAGAGGACTTGGCATCAATTCCTAGTACCCACATAGTGACTCATACCCATCTGTAACTCCAGTCTCAAGGGATCCAACAGTCTCTTCTGGCCTCCACAGGTATCAGGTGTACACATGGTCCACAAAAATACATGTAGGCAATAGACTTATATACATAAAAATAAATGAATCTTCCACAATCAATAAAAATAAAACATGCATACAGAACTTGGGTGGGCAAGGCAATAAATTACACACTTTGAATTTTTTTTTTTTTGGTTTTTTGAGACAGGGTTTCTCTGTGTAGCTTTGTGCCTTTCCTGGAGCTCACTTGGTAGCAGAGGCTGGCCTCGAACTCACAGAGATCCGCCTGACTCTGCCTCCCGAGTGCTGGGATTAAAGGCGTGCGCCACCAATGCCCAGCAACACTTTGAATTTTTATAAGAAATTTTAAACAGAAAAAAAAGAATAAAGCTATTTATGATAATCAAGAGTACTGGGCACTCATTTTTTTGTTATGCAATCATGCTAGACTTTAGTGTCTGCATCACAATCATGGTTTTCTCACAGTAAACTTCATATTTTATAATGCTGCATATATACTGAATTGGGTGTCACATTTCTTCCCCTTGAGTAGCTATTTTGTCTGACTTGAAGCATTCTCTCCTGGAAGGATCATCAATGTGACTGAGAAAGTAACCCTTTCTTAAGAAGTTAACACAGAATGTCACAGGAAGTTCCTGAAACTTGTAAGATTTGTGGATCCCTTCCCAAGGCTACATAAGCAGTTAGGACAGCCAGGTAGAGATAAGACTCTTTGACTAGCCAAACTGTCTGTACAGAGTGCTCCTGAGCTGATACTCAGGCAGGGGTGGGTGGTCGTGCAGCTACTGCTCAGGCCTCCTGTATGTAATCCCAATACACTCAGGCTCACTGAGCTCCCCTGGTCTGCCGTAAGTGCCCAATCTGCAGTGAGTACATATTTGTTCACTTTACTCTAGGTAAAGTCTGGCTACACCTCAAACAGTATTGGGCCTGATCAGACAATCTGTTAAGTGGAAAACTGACCATGCATACCATACATTATTATGTTTCCTATTTGATTCATATCTGTGCACATGGAGCTCAGTTCTCAGATAAGAACTAGCACAAACACTGATAAATATTTTCAAATTAATAGATACCTCAAGAGCCTAAAAATGTCAGAAAATCAATATATCATCTTGTAAGACATTGGATTCAATTCCACACTTTGATGCTTGGGTTATACAAAGGATGTTTGGGTAATTATTTTCTGTACAGTAGTAGCGACACACACAAACTGTGTTCATCAAACATCTCCCTGCTCAGAGGCATTCTGGAACATACTTCCAAAGCTGGAGTCTCTTACTTCCCATGGTTGGTGCAGTCACTTTGGCAAACAGGGTAGACTGTTTGGCTTCTGCTGCCACATCCAGAGATCAGTAAAAAGCATGAAATAGAACATGGGATGGGATGTTCTAAGAGCCAAAAGCAAAGTAAGATCGTGGAGGAAGCGGGTACCATGGAACCTGCTTAGCCAACTGTAGACAGGATGTGGGAAAAGGCCAGGCAGGAGAGTGTGGCCTGGTTTCTCCTTCAGCTCATGTGCTCTGAGCAGTGCGTTTTCTTTGCTGGCCAACAATTTGTGTCTCCAGTGATTTATTTATAAGAACTGTGGGCACAGCTATATATTGCTTCATGGGACTCTTTTAAAAATTGCATCCGTTCCCTAGTTGCTCATTCCTGCTGCTCAGAATTGGCAGTTGCTTAATGACGCCTTAGCACTTAATCAGTGCGCCCGTCTGTGTTGTGGAGAATCTACAGCCACGATGATTAGTGTTGGGAGAGATTCCAGAGACAAGCGCCACTCTGCGAGCTTAAGAATCTATTGATGGTTATAAACGAGGTGTTAATAAACTTTGGCATTTTATAGCATAAAAATTTCCTAAGATGTAGTTAATTAGCCATAATTACAGGTGAAAATGTGGAAGGGCCCTTCGCTTACATAAGCACAATGATGACTTCAACACAAAAAGAAAGAGGAATATGCACAGTACTGTCGATCTTGAAAATGAAATGAGTTCATTTCAGTTAGTTGCCAAATAAAAGTAAATTTAAGAATACTCCAGGGCCATTCTGAGAGGCTTAACAGGGATACATGTGTCCCATGGCTGCATGGACTCATGCCAGAGATAAGGCTGATGCTCTGATAACAGGCAGATCGAAATTGTAAAGGGCATCAGATACACACACACACACACACACACACACACACACTGGAAGTATATGCAAGGGATGCCTGGGTGTGCAAAGGGCATCGGGCTTGTATGTGTAGAGAAAACTGTGTGTGTGAGAGAAGACAGCGGAAATGAATATGAAGGGAACACTGTGTATATACAGGGCACACTTAGCATATATGTGCAGAGAACATTGGCTATGCTATATAGATGTAACAGTCCCTTTGTGGATTCTGGAGAAACATGGAGAACACAGGAGATGTCTACATAGAACAATTAAGTTTAATACCTTCATACATCCTCATCTATCCTGGCCAGAAAAAAAATTACCCCTTTGCCCTCCTAGGAGGATCTGTCTTGGGTTTGAATTTCAGACAAAGCAGGCTGTTTTCTTCCAACCTGGGAATGAGAACTGCTTCTCCTACTGCCTTAGGATGGAGGGCAGAGGCAGAATGCTGTCTCTGGTCCTCATCAAACTGGCAGCCTTCATTGACTGCACATGACCCTCAGACTGATCATATAATGTCAGCAAAATCCAGACAAAGTACCATAAATTGTCATTCATATCAGGAGGCTGATGCTCAGGCTCCAGGCCACTAGGTAGCTGTTTATTTAATCAAGTGGTAGTTCCCTAAATCTACCCTCATTTTTCCTCTACCCTGAGGTCTCATGGAATCCTCCTAAATCCCTTGGCGTGATGCATTGTGGAGGGCTTATCAGATCCAGGGTGGTTAGCATTAGTTGTCTATTTAACAGGGTCTAGAAGCACCCAAGAGGCAAGTGTCTGGATTGGGTAAACTGAAGTGGGAAAGACCCACACACCCCCCCAAATACGCACAGCACTTTGCCTGAGCTTGAGTTCAGACTGAACAGGAGAAAGCTAACGTACTGCTCAGAACCCTCATCTCGGTCTGCTTCCAGACCGTGTGGCCAGCTGCCTCACCCTTCTGCTGCCTCGACCTCCCCACTATGACAAGCCACTTTCAGAAATTATGAGCTAGACAACCTGTTTATTCCTTAGGTGACTTCTGGCAGGTCGTTTTACCCCAGGAGTAGGAAGAATGACTAGCTCAGGGTACCACCCGTTTAGAGTGCTGTGGGCAGATCAGAGTGTGGCTCGGGGGCCAGCTCAGCTAATCTCATGCCCACGGTCTAGAGGAGTGGTATTCAAAGTGTGCCATGCAGCCTGGCTGCCAGTTTCACTGTGATCTCCAGTGGAGCTCAGCAGCTGGGGCGGTGAGAATAGGCAACGTAAGGCAAAACATGCTCCCGGGTAGCTGTTTAAGGGAGAGTTGCCAAAACATAGGCTAACTGGTCTATGGTATCTGTGTGCACAGAAGTGAAGGGTATACTGCTAGTTCCGCTAAGTGGAGGAGGAAAACTTTACAAAGAGTGCTTACTGTTGTGTATTAGAGGCAACAATGCCAACTACAGCGTCACGCCAGTGACCCAGGGCTGGGGGGCTGTCCTTAAGAGTTGGCATAGGTGAGACCACCTTCTGATGACACTGCGTCTGCTCTGTGCTGGGCCCACAGCACCTGGTGTTCCTGTGCCCCGTGTGCCTTCACCTACCTTCTCCTAAAGTCAGTTAATGCGCTGTACCCTGTGCCCCAGGGCTGCCTTCAGGTGGTGACAATGTGATTCCTGTTAGGGGAGAGGATTTCTGTAGGCTACTGTCCTTGCAGAAAGGTGTGCTGGCTTCCCCCTCATTTTCTGTAATACACATCACTTCAAAGGCCACTGGAACTTGAAATTACCATTGTAACATGTCAGTGGTCTGCAGAGTGATGAACAGCTTTGAGTTCTAATTCAGCCTTGGGCCAAATCTCCATTGACCCCTTCATTGCTGTGATTCTTTAATTTGACTTTGGGGACCCTGAAGCAATGAATGTCACACATATACATATATGTAATTGTGTATTTGTGCATGTATATATGCATGTGTGTATGTGTAGGTGTGTTTATATATGCATGTATTTGTATGTACATGTATATAATATATATATGTATTTTTCCTTTTTTATGTTACCTTCAGATGGAACAGTTGGAACAATTGTACATTGTGGTGAGGAAGAGTACTGTATATCTTAGAGACTATCAAATATATATATAAAAAAAGTTGGTGTTCATGTCCAGTTACTCAAAGACCACTAAAGGGCTAATGGTTGTCAGAGGCAAATGGAATTTTCCCCCCAATCTGTGGTTCTCATTAACCTCAGCATGTAGGAGTGATTTCATTTTGAGTAACCACAAGAGGATACATGTCAGGTCATCCCAGGAGATGGCTGAGCACCATTTTCTAGCAGGAAGAGTCTCTGTGTACATTAAAGACCAAGGATGACTGCCAAAGGCTGGCAACATCCTGCCTCTTAGAGCTGATATTTCCTGCTGATGGGAACAGCTGCCTTAGCAACTGCCCAGCAAGATGACAGAGGCCACCAAGGACGTTTCTCTCCACAGTACTTTTCAGAGAGGACAGTACAGGGAGAGCTCTTGGGCTGAAACAATATTGGAGGCCACCACGTGTCCACAGTGACTCCTGAAGGATTCTTTCCTCAGTAGAGTAGCTAAGAGAAGGTCAAGAGCTCAGAATAGCTCAGCTGAGGGTGGAGCATGTGGGGTAAGACCCTTACTTTATCCCCGGTGCCCTCCTCAGAGGAGGTGAGCCCACCTCTGTAGCTTCTAAGCACTAAGGGCCCTAAGGAGGAAGAGCCAGATGTAAGACCAAGGGTCTACACAGCTGCTTTTGATGTTGTCACTCCCGCTCCCAATTCTAGATGACTCAAAAGAAGCTGGACTCTGCCAACAGCTGGCAGTGTTGGGACTGTGGCTTCCACCATGTTTTAGGAATGGAAAGGAGCAGTACCTATCTGCCACCATACCTTTTCTTTTAATAGTCAGACACTCTTTGAGGACTCTGACTTTGGGTAAAGGTGGTTTTCAGGGGAAATTGCAGGACTCCTGCATGCAGGCGTGCAGTTCTGGCTGCAGGAACAGAGGTGTGTCGTCAACAGCGAGTTATAATACGTTTCTGTCTGTGAGAGATCCTTGTGACTGCTGTGTGGAGGGTGAGATGTAAAGGACAAATGTACAAGACAGAAGAAGAATGCCCATTCAGGTTTTGCATTTACGAGACAATCTCCTTAGTAAGAAAAAGATAGCGAAACGTGGGAAGGTCATTATGAAATCATACAAGAAATAACATTTTGGCAAGCAAATTTCTCATGGAGAAGCTAAGTGCATGATAACAGATTGCCCCTGTATTGCCTCTCGTAACTTATTAATGAAAGATCATGATACTGAAGAATTATCTTTGTCGTTTTAACAATGAGAGAAATCTGAGTAATGTCCCCCTGGTGAGGTTAGTTTGGTTCTGTTTGCTAACGAGGCTGGATGACAGATAGGGCTGCATTACAGAGCCTTTGGTGAACCAGAGGGGAAATCACACTTATGGAGAAGGAATCTGATGCTTTCCCCAGTAACTGAGCTCATAGGAGCTCAAGCTGCTCACCTGGGGACTCAGATCTGTCTACAGCAGCCAGCATTTGGGAAAGGGGAGAGTGTGGCTCTAGGGACACGCTTCCATAAGAATCTCAAAATGACTCATGACAAAGAGAGACAAATCAAAACCTAAAATTTTGACTCAGTAACAGTGACTGAAATGGTCTGAGGTCTCCGGTGCTGACTTTGTGTCGAGCATTTTGTGTCTATTATTTTATTTAGTACTCACTGTTCAACTACTGCAGCATGATAGATTGACCTTAGAGAGAAGAGAAGTAAGGCTCAGAGAGTTTGAGTGGTTTGTCCCCAATCACACACAGTTCATAACTGTCAGGGCCAGACTGTGAAGTGAAGCTGACTGCACGTCTTAGCTGTCACTGCTGTACAAGCCAGTAGAGCTTGTTGCAAAGCTGGTCAGTCTTTCCTTGCATCCTCACAACAAGAAGAACTGAGGCACAGACTCTTTTTATGTTAGACAGTCAGGCAATAGCAAGTGTGAGTAAAAAATGGAGATGCTGGTGCAGTGGGATGTGCCTCTGTACTAGACAGCTGAGTGAGGAATCCATGCCAGTCCTCTGGCAAGAGACTATGGCTACCTTGTACACTGGCCATCAGCTATCAATATCCAGAAACGTGTGGTGAGCCACTCTTGTCCAGCCAGCCAGCAGACATCTCACTAGCTGGCCACAGGCCCACAAGCAAGCCCAGAAGGGACCAGGCTCTACAGAATAAAGGAGGCGCATGATCTCCCAACGGGACACAGAAGACAACACATAGCCTCTCCAGAGAAGACAGGACAGAGGCAGAAGACATGGACAGGACTAGATTCATGAGGCACCTGAAACAGGAAGATAAACACACATGAAATGTCCTGCAGATTCAAGGAATTAGTCACTCCCATGATACAACCATTAAACATGAATTAAAACTGAGAGGCTATGTCAACATTCTATGACTATGAAAATGGTTAGAGCGAGTTACGCCCACATGGTGTGACTCTAAAGCACAAGTGTGTGACATGGCTACAAGAGACCTGAGTTCACACCCATGGTATGCTGTTTGAATGTACAGATAGAAAGCATAAAGGACGTGTATAGGACCTTCCCACCTAGGAATTGACAGTAGAGAAGGACAGTGGGTTATCCAAGGTGTGGCTGACTGAGGCTCATCCCTACATCTTTGTGTTGGGAAGTACCAGAAAAGGGCCAAACCATTGGTGGCTGGCCACAGAGAGTCTATGGGATCTGTAAATGGGATCCAGCTCAACCATTTCATAATCGTGTTATTGAAGTATTATAGAAATTGTTTAATAAAATGTGTAGACACTTGCACTACATCAAGTAAAACATGTCAGTACCAAACTAGATCTTAAATTTCAGGTTCAGGCTATTGCCTTAACTTAGTTTTCTGAGGGTTTGTCCTCTGAATGCACTAAGATTTTTCTCATCTGCACACTCCTCTGCCAACCATGTTCCTCTGTCCCAAGTGTGGTAATGATGCCTTGGTGCATAGAATGAAGACTTAGAGTCACCTAGGGGCTAGGGAAGAGAGGTATAAGAAAGATAACAAATACATAGCACAGGCTTGGCTAATATCCCTGCTGCTTGTGTGCACAAGGCCAGTACTTACAGCAGAGCAAAGAGGCCCTCTGCAGAGGTGCTGGGAAGGCCATGGACATTGGCATCATCAACATTGTGGAGTTTGTGGGACTCTGAAGCAGGTCTCTAGAGGAGTGGAGAAGGCCAACCCTCATGGAATTGTCATGGAATTGTCTCTCTATACCAGGGATACAACTTCCCATGGCAACATCTTAGGTACTGCAAAGGTGCTTTTATTTTACACAATTTAGATAGATGTGAAAATTATGTTTTAGAAGATTGTTTGATGACTCAAAACCTAGCTGTCACAGTTCAGAATGTGAAATGTCAACATGCATGTAGAAATTTTGAGTGAAATTACCTTACAAGGCCTAATGGTAGTAAATACAATATTTATAAACTAAATTTACATAATGTGACAAAATTTATGGGTAGCCAAATAGAATACTAAACAATATAAATTGACATGGCCATTTCTGCCATGCTCACAAATATTTATACATTAGAATTGCTTGTTGCGTGTTTTGGGTTTTATGGTGGTGACTTTGAGTTGTCAAGGTGACTGGAGGGAGGGATACTCAGGGAACTGGCATCTCATACTTTCCATTGAGGTGTTTTCAGAGAAAATTACCATGTGGGTGAGTGATGTAAGGGGGGAAAACCTGCTACAAGTGTGTGAGGCACCATCTGACAGACAGGAGAAGGGGGACTATGCCCCCCTTGAACTCTCTGGAGCTGCTATGTTTCTGGATGCTGGCATTGTGAGCCTTGGACTCTGGGCTCTTCAGCCTTTGAAAACAGAATAGCACCTGGGGCCCAGTTAAATTTGGAAACAGTGGAAGATTCTTCACATGTATCCTGCTTATTAACAGGAAGTATTTTTCTTTAATAATAAAAAATCATTATCACTTTAAGAAAAATTGTAGCAATGTGATTTTTAAATGCTGTTAAAATAAGACTGCCTCTGCACTGACTGCCTGGTTAGTCATGGTGTACTTTGTAGCATCAGTGGGTAGAAACTTAACCAGGGCCTTGGGTATACCAGATGTCCTTTTCAAATGGAGGGTCATAACCCACAAAGCAACAAGAAGAGAAGAGACATGTTATATCATGAAAATTACTAAACAGAATTATGGCAGATTGAGAAGTAAAGAAAAAACTGCCAACAGCAAGTGATGTTTTGGGTGTGTGTCCATGTGACCGTGGATGTACACTCGTGGGTATGTATATGTGTGAATGTAAGTGTGAGTACAGGCATGTGGAGGTCACAGGTCAACCTCAGGTATATTCCACCAGAGACTAGGAACTTGCTGACTAGGCTGGCTGGTCAGTGCAACTCTGAGATGTCTCCACCTCCCTGGTCATGGGATTAAAAGCATGCAACATGACAATTGGCTTTTTATGTAGGTCCTGGGGATTGAACTCAAGTTCTCATGCTTGCATGGCAAGTATGTACAGACATAATATCACTAACAGAGACATTCCCTCAGCCCTGCATGTGATATTCTGTGTTCCATCAACATTTAAAATGCCATGCAGGTGTGGAAGTGATCTGCAGGTGTGGAGTGCATTGCTACCCTGTCTGCAGATGTGGACGTGCATTGCTACCTGATCTGCAGATGTGGAAGTGCATTGCTACCTGACCTGCACTTATCTGACACAGGGAAAATACAGTAGGGAGGGAGGTATGAGGAGAGCAGCTCTCACGCTCAGAGCACCACGAAGAGAGCCCTCAGCCCTTGGGTTTTACTTGCTCTTAGCTGACTTTAGGATCAGTAATTTGGAGGTTAGACCTCAGCACAGAGCATGATTAGCCCCCTACCAGCATCAGAGACTCTCCACATGAAGATCACAATAACACTTGCCTAGGTGATTTCTCTGGGACCTAAGAGCCTGCAGGTGTCTGATGTGTGCCTGAAGGAGATGAAACAGCATAGAGTCTCTGTCCCCACATTGCAGCTGTCTCCTTTGCTGCCTCAGCCACTGGGTCAAATTCTACCAAACCCTGCATCTAAACATGTTGGTCCTTTGATAAATGTCTTGTTCAGATCTGTGATGCAAGGCTGGCTTGACCTAGACTGGCCTAGATGCTCTCACTCTGTTCAGTGTTAAAGACATCTATCAACAGCCCTGATCTGGAACAAGGGACCTTAAAAGAAGGGAGCAAAGGTGGCACGGAGCTTCAAAAAGATCCCCACAGATCTGTAAAAGCCATGCATCTCTCTTCCCTGTCTGAGCCCACCTGCCCCTCATTATTCTTGTCCTGTGCCTGAGGCCCCTCGGCCTAGAGAGAACTGACTTGTGGATGCTGCCTCTCTTCTGCATTCTTGGTCCAGTGAGCAAAGCCTGCCTTTACCCAGTGTTCTTCCCTCAGATGCTGGTGGCTATGTGAGATGAGCATTTAGACCTGTGTGTAGTAACAAGAAACTTGATTCCTCCTTGTTTAAGATCAAAAAGATGGGAGTCTTCCCCTAGTTCAGCTTACCATGTCATGCGCAGTAGCGACCGACTCTAATGACCTTTTATCGTCTTCTCATAATCAACTAGGGTTATGAGATCAAACGATTCATCCTGGTTCATGTTGTGCTCTGGTGTTCTGCTATCACACGACTGGTCTTAGTCCCCTATCATGCAATGGGGTTGCACCCTAATGACCTTTCTGGACCCCCGCTCCGTGGCCAGGAATGCCAGACAAGTGAGGCCTTTTGATAGCATAGGATTTAGACTGGATCCCAGTTGAAGACCTCTGCATCTTGTGTGTGTGTGTGTATGTGTGTGTGTGTGTGTGTGTGTGTGTGTCTGCTTCCATTCCCTCCTGCTGTTTCTGTTTCCTCCAGTTCTCCACGAATAACTCTAACATTTCTGCAGTTAACATCAGCCATAAAGTCAAAGCAGAAGAAGTGAACTAGCTCCCTCGGTCAATGAAGAAGTTTTCATATTGAACTCTTTGCACAAAACAAATGTGTGGACAAAAAGTCCAGACTAAATTTGTTCTGCAGACTTCCCAGTCTCTCCTTCCTGCTAGACCCTCCACAAGCTAATGTTTGCTAGACAGCCTCCTAATGATGGTTACAGGCTTCCTACTGCCTGAGAAAAAGAAAGAAACAATCCATTCATGTGTCATGAGGGTGACAGGAGTCTGCTATTGGTAAAGACTGAACTGGATGGTAGTTGACAAAGGGAAAAGGAGCAGAATGGAGTTTGTTTGGATTGATTTATGGTGGCAAAGGCAGACCCAGATGTAAATGGTTCAGCAGAGAACAGCAAATGCTGATGGGGTCATAAGGTATCAGGTTGCCTCCTTGCAAGGGTAGCTGCTCACAGCAAAGGTAGATATAGTGTGCGAGCTTGACTGCAGGATTCTCCTGTGTAGCCAGATACACTGCTGCAGGAAGAGCAGAGTTCATGGGGCACTTACTGAGGTGGCCCATCCATTTGTAATGTACGCATTAATGGTGGATAACAAAAGGAAACATCCACGTTGTCAGAGGAAATGCCAGTCTCTTTGAAGCTCAGTGCTGTACATCTGAGCTCAACAGGGTAGGGCAAAGCTCACACTTTATTATGCAAAGTACCTAAGAAGTAGTTGACTGATTTCCTAACTGCTTGCTTGTGTGTGAAAAATAGAGACATGGAGGGAGACACAGAGAGAGACAGAAACACACTAGAGAGAAGAGATAGAGAGAATGTGTACAGAGTATAGAACACTTAGGTTTGACATGCTTTTGTGAAGACAATAACCATTAGGAAAAAGTCAACTTTAGAATCTCAGTGTGGTGAAATACTAGAAATTTCTCACATTTATATAATCAAATTTGCATTAGGACAGAAGTGGGAAAGGTTTAACCCTAGAGTAACTCAGAGACCTCAGCTCCTGGAGGTGACATCTGTAATGATGGTTCAAAGTTTTCCTAAAAATACAATTCCTTGGGGGAGTGGTGGAAGAGAGGGACTACAAGAAAAGAAAGGGTTAATTTTTGTTTTATTTTTGTGCCTGATCTGTGAATATCGTAAGTTACCGTTTGCCCTTCCACTGAAAAGCTGGGCCATAGGGAAGCGTTGACCTGTAAGGACAGTGGGGCCCACATGAGAATTGTGTCCACAAGGAAGGGTGCACAGCCATTATCGAGGGATGTCAGGTACCCAAGGACTCAGTGCTGTCCACTGTGGTCTGCCAGAGCTGAGGTAACCTGTAGATAGCTGATAACTGAATTGAAATAAGTATTGAGTCGATGAGGGGCTAAAGAGGGCTTCAGAGGCACTGGAGGAGAATGAAGTTGATATAAAAGTATTTCCATGCATTAGATTCATGGGATAGTTTCGAAACCGTATGTATCACAAATATCACAAGTTTTATAGATGCCCTTTGTGTGGTTCCTTGTGGTCCACTTTCTTCCCTAGTATGAGGCAACAGGATTTCAAATGTTAGCAATTATGAGTGATACTCCTCAGAGAGAGCCTAAGGATGGTCTGTCCACTGGCAGTAACTAACCCTGAGGACTAAACATAGTCTGGGCAGCTGAGAGCTGTTCAGTCTACTTCCCACACCCCAGCATAATGGAGGCCAGTATGTCAGGGAGGTTCCTGCCACAACAGCCAGCCTTAGTTTCTTGACAATTGAAAAATTTGAAAGACTTTTTTTTTAAAGAAAAATATACAAAGAGTCTTGTTCTACTTGGATGAGATGAATCACCCTTTGCCCAACAAGCCAGTCCCCCCCACCCGCCCCTTTTCCTATTGTCTGGGAGGAAGCTAACCTGGAATCCACCCACCAGTGGTGTTGGGAGCTTGGTGCTTGCTGTTATGCCCAACATGCCCAGGGGACAGGGTTGGACTTGTAGTGACTCTGGACAGGCCTTCACTTTGTGTACACTAATGTTTCAGCTTTAGACTTTCCAAATTAGATTTAAAAAAAAGCATTCATCTATGGTGATTTGTTCTATAGGTTGCTAGAACTAACCTCCTGAGCAGTTCATTTCACTTCATTGTTCATTCAAGCCTCGTGTGTGGACATGCACACATGCCTGCATGTGCCTGTGAGGTGTACGTGTGAGGACAAAAGGCAACCTCTGGTGTCACTCTTCAGGAGTTATTCACATTGTTTTTTGTGCCAGGATCTCACTGGGTCCTAAAGCTCACCTGATTTGACTGGTGGGCTCCAGTTTCTACTTGTCTTTACCACCCTGGCTCTGGGATTATAAGTATGTGCATTTGTTTGTTTCTTTGGTTTGATTTGGTTTGGTGTTTTTGTTTTTGTTGTTTGCTTTTTATAGATTCTAAGTATCAAAACTCAGGTCATCACACTTGTATGGCTATTTCCCCTTTTCTCCGCCCCCCATTCTTTTCAATCCTTTTTTGAAGAATTATTTATTACTTTTATGTGTATGTGTGTGTGTGACTGCTGAAGTTTCTGTGCACCATACGTGTGAAAGAGGCCAGGGAGGACAGGAGGAGGCATGCTATTCCTTGGAACTGGAGTTAAAGGCAGTTGTGAGCCTTCATATGAGTGCTGGGAACCAAACTAGAGTGTTCTGCAAGAGCAGCGAGAGTTTTTACCTGCTGAGCCATCTCTCCAGCCTCTTCATGCTTGTTTTTGCATGATGTTTTTCCTTCAGGAATTCAGTTCAGTCCAATGAGTTCACCAGCATATATAAAATACCATGGTAATACACTAATATTCTAGCCTGAAAAGAGGAAAACTCCCATTGTCAATGAAGTTGAGACTTGGGAAGAGCTAGAATGCCTTGGTGTATTTAAAGACTTGTTTGAAAGAGGAGCAAGGTAATCCTCTTTCATAAGATGATGAAGGTACCCTGGAATGGTGACTTATATCACATTGCTTTGGCCCCATAAAGACATCCCAGGGCTCCTAGCTTATGGGCTCCACAGTGAATGCTCTTAGTGAAAAGCTAGGCTAGTAAAAGGAAACTGGAAAAGATGACACTCAACAGTGAGGGAAGGCAAAGTCATAGTGTGCTGTGTACGTATGCTTTATGGTCTTCATTTATCAGGCTGTGGGAGCCCTTAGAATTTCACGAGCTTGGAAGTGCTGAGTTAATAAGTATTTGCTTGGGCACAAAACATCTTCAAAGCCTGAATGACTCACAGAGATATCTATTTTCTGGTTTAGATCTTTTAGACGGTGGTGGGTAGTGGGTGATTCCCAAGCCATGATTGGGCCACTGTACTGTTCCAGAGCCAGAGGGACTCAGGTTTCAAAGCTCCATCTGCTTCATTCTTCGTGGAAAGCTGGAGAGATTACAAAATACAGAATGACAAAATACATCTTAGGACCTCAATGGGGACCAGCATGTCTAACTTCTCCCCGCTGACCAAAGCCCATTGCATGTAAACTCAACATTAATGGTGTAGGTAAGGGCTGCTTCCAGGTCACCTGGAAGGGACATAGATTCAGGACAGTGAAGAGGACCCCAGTGACCCTGGTAACCACAGTGTGATGAGTAGAGTTTGCCTTAAGAGTCTTTGCTTTGACAGAAGTGTGATTAATCCATGGTCAGAGCAAAGGGCCAGTGGGATTCACAACTATACCATAAATGGAAGATTCCATGAGGGTAAAAGGGTCTACATCTAGTTCCACCTCCTCCCATTATCCAGGACACTTCTCCTCATCTATCAGCCATGCTCTTGTCAGTAACTGTGGACTGTATCAGATTCTTCCCCATTAAAAAAAGAACATTAGTGAACATGACCTTTGGGCTGTCACTGCTCTGCCCTGTCACCAGTGTGCTGTGGGATGTTCTGTATGCTGTGAATGTGTTGCTCTGATTGGCTGATAAATAAAATGCTGATTGGCCAGTAGCCAGGCAGGAAGTATAGGTGGGATAAACAGACAAGGAGAATGCTGGGAAGTGGAAGGTTAGTCAGGAGATGACAGCCCACCGTCCAGGGAGCAGCATGTAATGGCACACAGGTAAAGCCATGGAACACGTAGCAACATAGATTAACAAAAAATGGGCTGAGTTTAAATGTAAGAGCTAGTCAGTGGTAGGCCTGAGCTAATGGCTGAACAGTTTTAATTCATATAAGCCTCTGTGTATTTACTTGGGTCTGAGTGGCTGCAGACCGGGCAGGCCATAGGAAAAATTTTCAGATACACCAGTGGAGGCATGGGGATGGAACCTGGTGTCACTTGCTGTGTACCCTTCTTAGAGAGGAAGCATTTGTGATAGTTCTAAACAAGAGACCTGCCAACTATAGCTTAGATTTCTGGACCACTTTACCACAGGCATTTTCATTAGTGAAGCTGCTGGTTCAGCCCTCCCTCCCCCTCAGCCTCTTTCCTCCAGCTGGGAAAGATGGGATGGGCAGAAGATTTTTCCTGTTCAGTTTCCTTTATACAAAAGGGTGCATTCATAGACTGGCTTTGTGGAAAAGTCAAAGAGCTCTTGAAGCTGTCTGTACACACCTATCTGCCTCTTTTCAACTGAAATGCTTTCCTCTGCTTGCCTGGCCCCACTGCCATAGAAACAGAGAGAATTAAATGTCCATGCAGACAGTGCAAGGGCAAGGTGATTAGCAAGAAGACCTCCCAAGATAAGATGAACGGGCATGTGCTCTGTGGTCATTCATGCAGTAATTTGGCAAAAATGAATAGTCACCTAATGGTTAGGCATCATTCATTTCTATGACTAGTCATGGCAAATGCAAGTTATAACTACATTTTCTAACCATTGGTTTCCAAAATTAAAAACCTACATATCTTTAAGTAGAATGCAAAATGAAGTAAAAATGATTTAATAATTTCTCAGAATTGACATATACTTTATAATAAGACAATGGAACTTAAGAGACAAACACAGTGTGCAAAATAGGAACAGGGTCTGTGATCTGCCACTTGCAGAAGAGTTCCAAGGGAGTCCTTGAACCCTGGGTACATCATCCACCATGGCCACAAGGAGCTTCTCTTTCTGTATTGTCAGCTTTCCCACTCTAAGTCAACGTTGGCCAAGGACAATAGTGACAGTAGTGACTCTTTCGCCATCATGAGCTCCATGTAGCTCATGGTCTCATCTGGCTGATCTCCACTCACCTCTTCAACTGAGATACACCAACCACATGATAGAAATGGCTCGCCCTTCTCTATGAAATGCTGTAGTACTTCTAATTCCTGTAGACATTCCCAAACTATGCAACTGTCATAAGAGCAGTTCATGGATATGGAGACTTGAAGCTCAACTTGAACCCCTGAAGTCAGCTCCTAACTTTTGGTTGTCATGCTATGTAGAGTGCCTGGGTGTGGTCTCCCTTAGTTAGTAATCTTTGAAGCATCCCTAGAGAAGTGTAGTTACAAAGCTTTAAGGGAGGGAGAGAGATACACTCAGACCTTTGACAGCTTAAAAGAAAATCCAGGGGAACTTCTCAGAGGCTAAGAGCACACACTTCTTTTCCAGAGGTCCTGAGCTCAGTTTCAAGCACCCACATCAAGTGGCTCATAACCTCCTGAAACTCCAGCTCCAGGTGATACAATGCCCTCTTCTTGCCTCTGGAGGCACCTGCTCCTGGGTACAGACACTCAGACACAGATACACAAGTATATACATAACTAAAAATAAAAGTATAGAGGGCAGGGAGTGGATCTGGAAAGAATTGGTGGAAGAGGGTGAATATGATCAGAATTCTTAAGGAACTAATAAAATGAGGAAAAAATTAAAACAATAAATGCTGCCTCATTTCTTTGTTACTCATGACAGACTAAAAAGGACTGTTGACTTTAGGGTGCATTAAGTAAAGTGACCCAGGATTCTTGTTCTAGAAAATTAGAAAGCTGATCATCAAGTGTGTGGATTTTGAATTCCAAAGCAATTGACCAAGTTTACCATGAAGGCCTGAACCGTGGCACCTGGGAGAGGCATGTTAGGTAGATAGCCACGCTAGTACCTGGGAAGCCCTGTTCAGAGACACCCATTAAGCAGCACCACCTGGTGGCTGCAGCAGCAATAGCTGGTGGATGACCCAATTCCTAGAGGACAGAACTTGGGGTACCCTGAGAAGCTGGTGATCAAGCAGAAAATCAAAGGATACATCTATAGTTCATAAAAGGTGTGAGGACATTTCACCCATTTTGGATACAAATTCCCCTTTGAGTGGCATTCCTTCAACTGATGACTAGTACTGAGGAACGCATTTCTATACAATGGTATTCTGACCAAGCATATGATTCTACAAGTGGGTGAATTTAAAAGTCAAACACCTCTAGCTGCAAGACCTTTTCAACCAGCCAGGAAGAAATATTTTGAATGCATTTCATAATCAAATTTAATGACAGCATTTATTTGGAGCCTAATGATAACCGTTAATGGCAACTGCAAGACAGATGCAAAATTAGCTTTGTATTAATGTGTTAGAGAGCAAAGTGTTTTCTAAACAAGTCAGCTAACTAGGGGGAAATTCCCAAAGCACTTAGGCTAGATGGTGGCAAGATATTTGGATTTGGTCTTCCTCAAACAATTCCTTCCCTAGTAATTTTTTAATTCTATTATATGGATTCCTAAAATGTCTGTATATTAATTTCTACCTTTGGTGTTTGAGATGACTTTCAAAATCCCATTGGTGAATATATTCTTCCCAGTATGGGACTGTTATAAACAGAGATCTGAACATTTAAATCCATGTGTTTTTCCTGGTCACATGGTTTCATTTCTCCTGAATAAATAACTAAGAAGGGTGATTACAAGATCCTGGGTGAGATGTGTGTTTAGCTTTCCTTCATATTACCATCACACAAAAAGTATATGAAAATACCCATCGCTCCTTCCCACATTCCATGCCACTTATAGATTTTGTTTTAGCCACTGTAGTGGATACAAGAGGCTGCCTTGTTGTGGTTTTAATTTACCTATTGTCATTGATATTTTAGCAATTTTCAGTTTGTTTTCTGAAGTCTGTTTCTGAGTCATTTGCCCACTTGCTGTTCTAGGGTTTTCTTTCATTGGCTTGGGGTTTAGGAGTGGTTGTTGTTTTGTTCTGAGACAGGGTCTCATTCCTTAGCCTTCACTGGTCTAGGACTTGCTATGTAGACCAGGCTGGTCTTGAACTCACAGAAATCTGCTTGATTCTGCCTCCTGACTGCTGGGATTAAAGGCAGTCACTATCATGACTGGCTTTACCATTAACTTGTAAACATTCTTTAGATATTTAGTGTGGTGGCCTCTTCTAGATAGATGACTTGCTCAGATAATCACATGACAGGTATCTTTTCCCAGAGTCCTTGATGTCCCTATTGCTTTCTTAATAGCTAAGAGCAGAGCAGTTTTCATTTGATGGTGATAAGTTAACCCCCTTTTATGGTTCTATATGTATCCACACTAACATTTTATTCTGTTTTTGTCAAAGGTAAGCTGTGTTTTTCTAAGTTGTTTAGTTGCGTGCTTAGATGTTCATTGATTTCCAGTGCTGTTCCACGAATGGGGTGAGGTGAGTCTCGATGACTTGTAGTTACAAGAGTGCAATGGCATGGCAGCATTTGTTCTAAACCCCGCACCATCCTCACAGAGGGCTCTCTTCCACTGTGTCTGTTTTTACAGTACCATCAGCTGCTGCTGCTGTGGCCACAGGAGGCCCACAGCTCTGCTCTCCTTTCTGCAATGATTCTGCATAGCACTTTCATTTCTTTCTTTTTTTTAATATATGTCTGTGTGAGGGTGTCAGATCTTGGAGTTACAGACAGTTGTGAGCTGCCATGTGGGTGCTGGGAATTGAACCTGGGTCCTCTGGAACAGAAGTCAATACTCTTAACCACTGAGCCATCTCTCCAGCCCGCACTTTCATTTCTTAGGTGACTCAGAAAAGTCTCCCTGAGTGGGAGTCTTGTGTCGAACAGTTGAAGGAGAACTGACTTTATTCTTCCAAACTACGAAAATACAAGTAATGAAATAACATGATTACCATGGATTGACTTAACAGTGTCTTGACTTTACAGTGGTAAAAATGGTAGAGTGTTCAAATGTTCTCATGCCCACTCTGGAGGACTAAGGAAGGCAACACGTATTCAGCAGGACTCAATCTTTGAACTTATATTTTGATTTAACCGTAGGTAATCATGTTCCGTGGGATATTCTTGTGAGTTGGAACAGTGCAGTGAGCCATGGATGCCGTCAGATGCTTGTGACCTGAGGTTGAATACCCATCGAAAACTTTGCATTGCTTGACTAAGCCCTCAGCAGGCTCTTCCATATTCCAAACAGCTGTGTTCTGTCTGCTAGCAATTACCTAGGACTATGGCTTCTAGGTTGAGTTCTATTTTCTTGTACATCCTTATTCTTTAAGTATCAGTACTATACTGTTCTCAGAGAGCCAGCTGAGAGTCAAACTGCCTGAAGGATTTTGGTAACCTCAAAAGTCATGGTGGAGTGTTCCTAAGAAACTTAGCACACGTCTTCTTCCTGTGTGACCCAGAGAAATCAGAGCTTCAATATACTCAAAACCTTGACAACATTCTTCACTGCAGCTTTATTTCAACAGCCAATTTGGACTGTCAAAAAATAGCTAGGTGAGGTTCAAGCATTCCTACCACAGGGTACCACTTAGTTCTCAATGAAAACATCTGCAAGGCGCTGTGGTGTGGATGGATCTCATCGTATGTTGAGTGAAAATGGCCAGTTTCAAAAGGTTTCATGCCCTGCTATTCTGTTTGTATAACATCCTTGAACTGAAAAAAAATTACAGAGAGAAAAGAATTGGTGGCTGCCAAGGTCTGCCTTGGACTGAAATGGAGAAAAGGAGTTCAGGTATTTCTATAAAGTGGCAGCTATAGAGGAGTATGGCTGCCTTCACAGATCTTCACAGTGTGAAGCTGTTTATGTTATGGCCATGTTGGTTTCCTAACCGTGTCAAGGCACCCTAGTCACATGATCATGTGGACCTACCTACACAGTGGGCTGATGGGACCTCACATCCTTATCTTTGTAACTATTATTATTAAATTTTATTTATAAAATTATTTAAAATGTTATTATTAAAAATAAACTAATTTTTGGTAAAAATAGGGTAGGAAAAAACCCTATGACTTATCTCATGACTACTTCTTTATCAATTAATTAATTTGAGAAAGAGTCACATTTTCCCATGCTGGCCTCAAACTCACTGTGTAGACAAAGATGACCTTGAGCATCCTGACTCTGTTGCCTCCATTTCCTAAGTGCTGGGATTACAGGTATGCACTACTGTTGGGTTATCTCAATCATGCAAGTCAGCTACAGATTGAAATTTAGTGACTTACATGTGACCCAGAAGCCTCTGAAAACATAGCAATGAAGAATACTGTATCCTACACCACTTGCTTGATTTTGTGTAACTATTTGTATCTATTTTCCAGGTTTGATTTTTTGTCACTTTGTGAATGAACGTGATATTGAATTGCTTATACCAGTTTTCCAAAAAAGAACTCAATTCAGAAGAGACTAATGAAGTAGACATTTTGAAAAGATTTCACCAAAAAGAAATGGAATGAGCAGAGGCCTGAGATCCATCCAATCCATGTATACATACATACATATACATATATATGTAGATGCGAATATATAAATTATTCAGATACATAAGAATGTAGGATAAACTTCAGAAATAGCAAAAAGCTGTGTCTATACTAAAACCTGTCAACAGTCACATAACAGGAAAGGATTAGACATTGAAATCCCTTGAACAACTATCTTGAAAGCTTGGAGTGTGTTCTGATTAGAACAGGGGCAACCAGACAGTGGTGGGGAAAATAAAAACACCAAGTAGTGGTGGCGCAGACCTTTAATCTCAGCACTCCAGAGGGAGAAGCAGGTGGATCTCTGTGAGTTTGAAGCCAGCCTGGTCCAGGACAGCCAGGACTACAAAGAGAAACTCAGTCTCAAAAAAAACAAAACAAAATAACAACCACAACGGAAAGAACAGGAATAGCTGGGTAGACAGAGCAGGATATTGAGTTTGTATTGTGAGGTATTGTTGTGTTGGACCAAGGTGAGAGGTGTGGTAGAGAGTACTGACTCCCTTGCTCCATTCCTGGTGTGTGTGTGTGTGTGTGTGTGTGTGTGTGTGTGTGTGTGTGTGTGATGGCTTCCACAGATGAATGGTAGGTAGTCAGTCAAGTCAGAGAAGAGAGATCCATCCACTCCATATTTTGATAAGAAGGGCATACTAGGAAGCCCCTGTTCTCTACACTGAAAGAAGAATAATTCTATGATTGATGTTGATTAACCTGAGACCTGGAAGCTGATGAAAAGTAGACCACATTTAGTTACCCCAGGCAGTTGATGCCTCTCTGTGACATGAGTCAGAAAGGAGAGGGCCTTTTGACTCAACAGATCTCAACCAAGCTTGGCAAAGAGCAGTGTACACTCAGAGTTTCAGGACAGAGATGCTTCTTCAGTATAAGTATCACGCAGGTTAGAGAAGTGGGCAGGCCTGTCTAGGAGCAGAATGTAAAGAATGTCTAACCCTGCTAGGCAGTGTGCGCAGCCGGCTGCTTTTCTGCACACATCCTGTACAAATGAGCACAGCCTCGTTCCTCCAATGCTCCAGATTTGTCGTGGTCCCTGGGGTGATCTGCCATTGATTTCACTAAACACTGGGTGTCACTGTTGCTGCTTTAGGACAGAAAGTAATGCATTGAAAAGAACTTCCCAGTCAACCTCAAATGTACAATAATTCCTGTTTAATTCATTTCACTGAAGAGGAAGGGGTGAGCTCTCCAGGCAGGCTAGCTCCTTCAAGATGTTTTAGGTTGTCTAATTAGTACCTGGTGGATTCCCAGGGATCTTATCTGAAACTTTCTCTCTGGACAACAGCAACCAGGAGAGATGGTGCCTTGCTCTTTGTGAAACCAGAATTGCCTCTGGGCATTTTGCTCACAGTGACCCTTCCTGCCACCATGACCAGCATCCAGAATCTGTGCAGCATCTTCTGGTTGTATCTCTATAATGGGGGAAGCAAGCTAATTGCTTGTAACCTTGTGTCAGTTGAGATGAGAAGTTGTGTTAGATTATTACACAGACAGAAGCAGAGTCACCTGACCTGCACAAAACTCAAATTGCCATCTCAGGTGTGGCGCCAATGCAGACACAGTGATGCATTGTAGATAATCGAACTGTCAAAATGCATTATGGCATTCACACGGTTCTATCTGCTAATTAACTTTCGTGTGGCAGAGTGCATTCATGAAGTAAATAGTAATAACTCAATACTCACCTGTGAGATCGTCGCTGTTAGAGTTCTAGAATCTGATTTTCAGAAAAGTGGCTTGTTTAAACTGAGGTAGTGAAAATATCACACACTGTAGCAACATCCATCCACATAATTAGCACTTGCATAATTGAGACTTTGTAAACATTCTTACTGTAAAATGCAGTTGAAAGGAAATGGTACATCCTGTATTCAGTTAAGGCTGCAAAGAAGTGTGTGTAATGGTTCTTCCATGACCAGGAACCATCTCAGTACTCATTAGGCCTGAGGAAACTAGCGTTTGCTGCAATGCCGAATCTGTATTTCCTGTTTTAACTGACTTTCTGTCTCTTGGCTGAAGCCCCAATTGTGAGGTAGCAAATGTGTGTCAGAGACAGTGTCTGGTAAGAACTCCATATCCAGGAAGTGAGAGATAAAACTCCCCAAGATCATGTGAGGTGAGACTGGGTCAGGTTGGAATTCCTTCAAGATTTTAAAATGGAGCTCCTAATTTGAAAGTGCAATTGAGTAAGTCTACATAAAGGAGGCATTGATCTCGCCTTCAATGAATAATAAATAGACCGTCACAGAACAGAAGACAAAAACCCTGTGGACAAAAATGGAGGTGGGAAGATCATGTGTGGCAGTTCAGGACTTTTGCTGGTGACTGTCTCAGATCAGTGCAGGTGGGGAGACCTGGAAAAGAGAAATGGAGTTGGAGATTCTCAGTGAGGTCAGGCTGAACCACTCTCCAGTATTCTGTGTGTTAAGGCCTCCTTTTTTTTGTCTGTATTTCTCATCTAACAGTCGCATAACGGCACCATGTATTGGTAGAATTAATATGTGAATGCATCAATAGCAAGCAATACCCCTTTTCCTTCTAAGGATTATACAGTTTCCATGATAAATTTGAAGACAGTTTGCCCCTTTTGCCTGTAGTGACAGCCAGATCTTGGGGTCAGTTACTGATCCTCAAGAGCTATCAACTAAGGAAGCTTCAGAAATTAAAACTTGACACTTAACTCATGCCAAAGAAGCAGACATTTTCCATTTAGACTTATAAATAATATTGAGCAAATCTGATGTTTAGAAATGTGTCTGTGATAAATCATCTCAGCAAGCTCTTCATTGTGAGAAAGGAATTCAAGTGGAAACCCTTCTGTCACCTTCCTCAACATCAACACAAAGTCGAATCTACTTCTTTCTTTTTGATTTATAGGTTTGGATTCAAAATAATGCAGAAGCTAGAATCCTCTCTACGATATAGCATGAGCTTTCTTCTGTGGCCCATGGCTATCTCCTTCCTATCACAGCTGGGAAAGCAATACACTTTCTAATGCTATGTGGGGTGTTAGCTCAGGACACATACAATTAGTGGATCTTTTTTTTTTTCAAATCTGTCTTTACAACAGCAGTTGAAGTTCTAAAATCATTTTCAGAGTTCTGACTCTTTGCAGCTGGATCCATCCTTGGACCAGGATCAGACATGTGATTTCAGGTGCATTGTGGGTAAGACAGGTGAGTGGGCATATCATAGCCCTGAAGGTGGAGGATGTAGAGTTGTCCAATGCTTTTGGAGACCTGTGCTTGGTCTCTATGGTCCTCTCTTCTGTCCCTTACACTCAGAGACGCTTAGTCATGTACCTGGGAATCAAGAAGGGGAAGCTATTACCCTACTGCTTTGTTTCCAGCTTGAGGAGCTCAAGTGAGCAAGTTTTCAGTACGTCCTAGTCTATTCCATAGGCTCTGGCTAACTTGGGTCTCAAGTAGCTGCCCTCTGCTGGATTTAGAACTCTGAGCAGGTCATATTACACTGTGTGAACCACATGTTTACAACATGTGAGAAAGGAGATCTGCAAACTAGATCCATGCAGAGGAACATTGCATGTGTCCTGTAAACTTCACCTTCCACGGCTCTTCACCTGTAGTGGTCAGAGCTTTCTTTCCAAACTGATACAGGGACAGTGATGACAGTGACTTCTCTGTGTTGGGGAGATGAGAACATACCAACCCCTACCTGAGAGCTATTGACAGTTTCTAGGGAGAGAGTCAATTTTCTTTAAGGGTATGGTCTGTGGTAGGCTGACCATTGTGGTGGTTTTAATGAGCTATCTTCCAGAGTCTTGGGCATTTTAGTGTTTGGTTCCTGACTGTTTGGAAAGTTTAGGAGGTATAGCCTTATTGGAGGAAATTTGTCACTGGAGGTGGGTGTTGAGAGTTTAAAGACACAAGCCATTTCAAGTTTACTTTCTCTGCCCCATGCTTGGAGTTCAAGATGTGAGCGCTCAGCTTGTTGCTCCAGCCACCATGCCTGCCTGTTGCCATGCTCCCCACAGTATTAAATCCCTGGAGCCTTAAGCTCAAATGAACCCGCCTTTCTTTAAGTTGCCTTGGTCAATGTGCTTTATCACAGCAATAAAAGAACAGCTAACACGACCATAAATCATACCCATGAGTATATGAGAATCAGAAATTGGACATTTTTTTATCTTACAAAGTTGGGAGGGGATCTTGGAGGAGTTACGTAGAGGAGTGGGCATGAATAGGATCACAATGTGTTAGACATGTAAAAATACCAGCCATATACATATAGGTTTGTATGTGCTATGGCACATACAGCAGTAACTATGTGTATAGAAGAGATGGGATGGCAGATTTTGGAGGAGTTATATAGAGGAGTGGGCATGATTATGACCACTGTGTGTTATAGACATTTTAAAATACCAGGTATATACTTATGGTTTGTATGTGCTATGGCACATATAGCAATAACTACATGTGTGGAAGACATGGGATGAAAGGCACAGTAAAAGTCCACACAGGCCCACGTGTCTCTGTGTTTCCTCTACACTCATCCTCTCACAGAAAAGCTTCTGGTCTAACCAGGGCCCTCATCTTATTTTACATTTGGTAGCCTAAAGGGAATGAAGGGAGAGGCTGCAACCTTCTGGTCAGCTTCAAAGGTATAGTCTCATGGTCCAGGGCTCAGAGGAGGTGAAGTGAAGTATTTCTAGGTGAAGCAGCAGGCAGGAAATTCCAGGAACGCATCCTTCTGCAGGATGTGGTTTCTTTGGTTCTGCACTGAATATTCATAACACTTGATTCCTAATAGCATCGACCTCTGTGTGCTTTAGAGTCTAATTATAGGAGTTTCCATGTGCTGTTCAGTCTTTTTGTCAAAATCGACACAAACTAGTGTCATTAATGAAGAGGGAACTCATTTGAGCAGTTGCCTCTATTAGATGGGTCTGCAGACAAATAGGACATTTTCTTGATCAATGCTTGATGTCGGTGGGCCTAGCCTACTGTGGAAAGTGCCACCTCTGGGCAAGTGGTCCTGGGTTCTATAAGAAAACAAACTGAGCAAACCATGAATAGCAAGCCAGAAAGCAGTATTCCTTCATCATCTCTGCCTCGGTTCCTGCCTCCAGGTTCCTGGCTTGAGTTCCTGATGCGGTTTCCTTTGATGATAGACTGGGATGGGAAAGGGTAAGCCAAAGAAGCCCTTGGCTCCCCAGGTTTCCTTTTCTCGTTGTGTTTGCCAGGGCAATGAAAATAAAGTAGGACATACCGCCATGGCAGCCGCTAGACAATCTTCAAAAGAACATTTAGGCAAATAGCAGCTGGAAGTGGAGGGAGGAAGGGGAACTTTAAACAACATGGATGGGGTTAAACCAACTACAAGTTTCCTGCTGAAAACGGAGCTGAGACTCTGCAGGACTCCCTCAGATTGCACAGTGATGGGAATATGCAAAACTCCAGAAGGCTTTAGCCTTTAGAAATAGCTCCCCAGGATCTGGGCTTCTAGCTCCTCTTGATGCCATTATGCTCAGAGAAGGAAGCCCCCTTACCATTCCCTCCTTTCCACTTGCTGTGTCTCCATCAGACTCAGAACTGTGAGTTTAGCAATCTGCTGCTTCTTAGGATGGAAGAAGGATCCTAATAAAGAATATTGCTCTTTGCAAGCAGCAGCCATTTTGTGGCATTTCTAAGAAGCACATATGATCAGGGAAAGCCCACCAATAGTTGAAACTGATGGCAGTGATACAGGGAAGGCCCTGTGGAGACCTTTTCAAAATGTAGTGCAGGTGGGAGTGAGTCTGTGCTGTCTAGGTACTAGACAGATACCCTGTCTAGGTCAGATAGCAGGTATCACTCATGTTCCCAGCTTCAGACCCCTGCCTGGAGAAGGCTGCTAACCACAGCTCCTGCTGTCTTGTTCTTCTGCACATACACTCATCTCTTGATTAAGCATTAACCCAGCAGAGTGCATTGTCTTTGGTTTCCCGAGGTGAATCGCAGTGAGAAGCATGGACTTGGAAGTGTGTATTCCTTAGTCCCCAGGAGATTTTCAATGCAGGCAGTCATTTACTTCAGAGTTAGGTGAAGTGATTTTTTATGAAGTAAATAAAATGAAAACAGAACTTAGACTATGAAGTATTTCTTGTTGTGTCTAGCATACCACTTGGCACTTTTGAGAAAAATCTCCTCAATTTGATGGTTGCAGACCAATCACCAAGAGTAAATGGTGCATTGGGTTTTTATACTGTCCCACCTGGGAGCTGTGTATTTTGGGGTTCCTTTCAGCAAGTTGGCATTTCTGCCTCTTTTGCTATAGGAGTGCATATAATACTCATTAACAAAACTGGGAGGTTGTGTTTTTTTGTTTTGTTTTGTTTTGTTTTGTTTTGTGAGATGACTTGTGACACTTTCTGGTTTAAATGGCCACTACAGAAGAGTACTTGATCAGTCATTATGATGAATGTAGTTCATATCTAAATGTCTTTGTGGGGGTTCATGAACCACGTAATCTCCATCTGTGAGATGGAATGGGAGAAGAGTGGGCTTTGTGAAGAGGAAGCAAGGAAACAGATAACCAGCAACAAGTTGACTGCATAGCAGCAATGCCAGATTGGTTTTGGGGTCTCACGGGTGTCAATAACACAGGTACTTTCGTATAGTCCTGCCCGACTCGGAGAAATGGAGTCTCTACAGGACATGCCCAGTTGCTCCAGGGCCTATCTGCTTCCTTAAAGCTTCAGTGTAGAGATATGCCACTGAGCCTGAGGGACTCTACCTGGCTTTGACGCAGTCTTTGAGTCCTAGAGTCAACCCATAACAGTGGCCTTCGCTGATTTTGTTTAGCAGCTTTGAACCAAGCCTGATTTGAGAAGCACCACCATGATGGTAATGGGAAGACTATGGTGGAGGGTGCAGATTAGGCAGGAGGGTAGCAGCTTGAGTGGGGATCCTGCCTCCAGGCCCACGGGAGTTAACAAGGGGCCTGCTATAAGGGACCTATGGTTCTAACATCCATAATCCATGTTTGTCTACACTGGATGTCCCTATGCCCATCATCACCAAATGCTTTCCACCTTTCTGCCATAGCCACGGTTTTCTCAGAACATCACTTTGATCTCAGGGAGATCATGGTGGTACCCAATATTCATGCACAGATAGAACTTAGGAAAAGAGAGAGATGGGGAGATGAGTAAGACATAGTCTGGACTAGGAAGCAGTAGGACTGCCTGTTAGGACATCACATAGCTAAGCTGAGCTGTGAGAAGAAAGGACATTGAGTCAATGGCACCAGAGGTGCCAGGGCATAGAGAGTATCAACCACAAATCAAGAATCTAGAGATGCTGGGAAGATGGGAAATAACTGTGAGTAACCTTGTCCATAGGAAAGTGGCACTGAGTTAGTAATAGTTTAAGACAGACCTCAGATTCCTAAGAGGATTTTGAAGGTTGGAAATGAGGAATGTGATGGATATATGACCGGGTCTTTACTGTTTAAACACACACACACACACACACACACACACACGAGAGAGACAAAGTGCATTCCAGTCCAGCAAAGAGGCAATGGCATGTTGGCTGCATTGGAAGAGAGGACCGGATAGTACCATGGAAGTGTCATATTCCAGCCTGACCCTGTTCAAAGGACAGCTGACTTGTCCTACTGTGTCTTATCTGGGTATATTGATGATTCCTTGCCCCTCCTCCACAGTGGTTCTAGAGGGCTTTGTGGTGACTTCACATCTCTTGAATAATGAAGAAGAACTTTCAAGGAAAGAGACAGACAGTTTCAGTGGCTAGGTGTCCTCTCCAAGGATACTACCTGCCATCCCTGCTTTGAATGACTTGTGTCAAGATCTGGGTACATGTGACATTCTCTTTCTTAGCTGAGGTACATCTTACGTGACTTATTTTGAAGGTCCCATAGAGATACATCTTACCACAAATGGATAAAGAAGCAAGCCATATAGGTATTAAAAAAAGCAATTTAAGGGAGAAAGGGTTCATTTTGACTCAAAGTTGTAGGGTGCAGTTTATCATGGTGGATAAAGCAAGGTCACTGGGGTTTGAAGAATCTAGTCACATGGCAGCCACAGTCAGGAAGTAGAGAGTAATGAATGCTGGTGCTCACTTTCTTTCTCTTTTTATTCAGTCCAGGAACCAAGCCCAGAGTATAGCACCGCCTACATTCACATACCTTCAGCATGGGTCTTCCCACCTTAGTTAATCCTTTCTGGAAACACCTTAATGGACACAACCAGAGTTGTTTTTCCATAGTGATTCTAAATCTGCTCAAGTCAACAGTGGAGATTAACAATCACACTACAGAAAAATGGAGAACTAATACAAGGACTGAGAAGAAATAGATTCCTGGAGGACTAAAGAGTCTGTGGTACAAACATGGAAGCTTTTATCACAACCTCTGGAAGTGAGGCCTATTACCGCCAGCACTGGGACTCCATCGAGGCAAGTTCACGATAGCTGATGGGCATCTAGGGGATGAAAAACCCAACCCTAACCAAGGCTCATCCTTGTTCCTTCAAGACCAGTCCATGGAGATGATGTAGACAGACAGAGAATCCCTGGGCAGAGGGCTCAAGAGGCGCACCAGGTGTCGAAGCTCATTTTCTTTGATATTTCTTATAATTTTTTTTTCTTTACAGTATGTGTTAGTCACTCAGCAAGGACGGAAGGATTGGGTATTTACTTTAAAAGTTAAATGGACAGAGATTTCACAGAGATCCAGGTGATGGCAGGAAAGGCAGTGCGGAAACTATTGGAACTGAAGGAACAGATTATGCACTGATTTCTAAGGAAGAGAATTATGTCAAATGTAAGACTTCAAGACGTAAAATAGATTAGAAAGGAGTTGTGTGGTAAAGATGGCGTTTTCTTTTCTAACTCAATTTGAGGAACTGTTAGGGATCATAAGCATTTTGGCAAGGATATGACTGTCTTGGCTTTTTACTGTAACTTTGGGCAGATCACTTATGCTCTTTAAACTTCTTTTGAATTTTTTTAATGTGTCTGTATGAGTGTGTGAAGTTATGTGTGTGAGTGTGGCAGGGTGTGCATAGCAGCACACACACAGAGACCAGAAGAAGCACCAGATGTTCTTTATCACTCTCCACCTGTTCTTTTGAGGCAAAGTCTCAGACAGAGCCTGGGGCCCATGTGGAAGCCAACAGTCCCCAGTGGCCCTCTTGTCTCTCCTCCCTTCTTGGTCTGGGGTTACAGGTGTGCTCACAATGTCTGACTCATTATGTGTGTGCTGGGGTCTAAACTGTGATCCTCATGTTTATGCATGAAACACCCTTAGCCACTAGTTTCTTTTGTTGATACCACAGGGGAGAGAAACAAAGCAATTGATAACATGTGTCCAACAAAGATGCCCCTGGGGTGACAAGCTAATAAGCCCGTCCTAAGGTGACGATATGAGGTGAAGATGACTGAAAGCACCGGACCTATCGAGCATTCTGGCTTACACAGAGCACACTGGGCAGTGGAATTGCTGCCCTTGTGACTGACTGCATTATTCACACTACTGTCCAGCTTCAGGATGGAGTATCGTACCCCACGGTTCAGCCCCAAATTCCAATGCAACATGAGTCGTATGGTTTGTGCTGAGTGGATAGTACTTTCGTTTCAACATCCAATCTAAAAGTCCTTAGTGGCACCATCTAAAGTCAGCGGCCATATTGGAAGATGTCTGAGTCCCATTTCTGTTGCTGTGATGAAACATTGTGACCAAAAGCAACACAGAGAAAGAAGTGTTTATTTGGATTACAATTTCACTCAGCATGCAGTCACATCATATCCCAAGTCAAGAGCAGAAAGAAATGAATGCACCCACTCTGCTCGCTAGCTTGCTGTGTATACTCAGCTAGCCTTCTCCTGTCTCATATCTCAGGACCCCATGCCTAGGGAATGGTGCCACTCACAATGGACTGGGTTTTCCTACATCAATTAAAAGGCAATCCCCCAGGAACATGCCGACAGGCCAACCTGATGTAGGCAATTTCTCAACTGAGGCTCTCTTCTCAGATGACTCCAGGTTGTACACGTTGACAGTTAAAGTTAGTCATCACAGAAGAGATGTGAGACACACACATGGTGACTTCTGGAAATCCTAAGTTGATTCCAAATGATGTGCACCCCCAGGGCTGTGTTCCTGTCACCTGAGTGATGATATCAGCAGGCAGGCACATGGTAAGGTCCATAAGGGTATCTGTAGTGCCATCGTTCTTGGCTCCATTACTGCCCTATCAATCTTACTTCGAAGATGGGGTTCAGTAGCATGGAAGCATTATTTTCCTCTTTGCATTAGAACACAGTCCCATTCTTCACTTAACTGTGTTTTATAGCACACCTCTCTAGCTGGTGTTCCATAAATGTAATTTTAGTAAGTTCAATCCCATCCAGGGCAAATTCTATTTCCATGGAATACTGTGCCATAAGTCAATCTATCATTTTATATTCATTCTTCATAATGATGCTAAAAATCATGACCCATAAAACATTGTTCTAAAGGAAAATAAATCATACTGTTTTGTTTCTACTTGGCATCATGGAGTAAATAACATCTCAAACTTTCATTACGGAGCTCATAAAAAAATTGTCAAGTGGTCAAAAGGAAAGAAAGGTAAATGTTCTGTGTTGGATTTTCAGCGACTTTACAACATCTGTTTGCTCCAAAATTTTTGAATGCAGTATATCCGTGGTTCACCATCATTTAGGCTATAAACTCCTAAGTGGACATTTCAAAGGCTGGCTGAATACACACACTATGAGGAGAACACTTGATGGAGAGCACATACCTGAAGGTCATGGGATGGTCACAAGGAAATCCCCAGAGAAGCTGTGCAGAGGAGATAGCCATGGTCAAACCTTCACACAGTCACATGCTGTCATTACAGCTAAAGCTTTTGTTGCCATTGTTCATGCAGATCTTGCAGAAGAGAAATACCAAAATTGATGGTCTGTTGTTTAGTGTCAGCCATGCTGACTTTTTCCGGCATGACACAAAGGAATTGTTAAGGAACATTTTTGCACATGTAACCTGGTGCACACCCAGGGGAAGATGGTATTCTCGCATGCGCACTGGTCTCCCTAGGCCACACATACTGGAAATAACATTGATATAAACCTAAACCATGGCTACAATCTTAGACATTTCAAGATAGAGTAAAGAATTATGTTTTAGCAATTATGATAATCCTTGAGAAAAGCTAAAATATTTCAGTTTAATTCTCATGAACCCATATTACCCTTTCTCTCTTGTGGTACCATCTCCATCTCTACTGGCTCAATTCTATAGGGGCAGTAGTGGCCTGCCCCATGATGCAGACCTGGCCTGCTTTCCCTGTTTTCCTGAAAGGTGCCATCGGAAAAAGACATCTTTGATCTGAATTTCATAGCATATTCATAGATACTGACTTTGTCTACTTTCTGACCCCTCAATCAAATCAATTCAAGAACATCTATACATGAATTCCCCTAGATTCTCTATTGTGAATGTGGTGATAGTCTGGCCAAGAAAATGAAAGATCTCAAAAATAAACTTTCAGTTGGAAAATAAAAGAGATAAAAGTTTTTTTCTTTTTCTTTTTCTTTCTGTCCTGTGTTACAGCAAGAGTCAGATCCAGCACACAGAGTAGGTTGGAGGGGAATTGTTGCTCCACTCGCTGACTTTTAAATCATGGTTCTAGAGCAAGTACCCTGCAGGAGTCAAAGTTACCCAGCAGCATGGATCAGCTCAAATGTCAACTCCACAAAACCAGGTTTGAGAATTTATTTTAATATGTTTTAAATTGACTCTTTGAGAACTTTAATCAGGTATACAATGTAGTGTGATCACATCTACTTTCCACTCCCAACTCTTCCCAGACCCCTTAATTGCATCTCCCTTCCAACTTCATGTGCCCTCTTAAAAACAACAACAAAAAAAAAAAGAAAAGAAAAAAGCAAGAACACTGAGTCACTGAGTCAGCTCAGTTCTGCTGGTATGCAAGGTTGTGGGGCCATCCTATAGAGAAAAGAGTTATCTCTCAGGAGCCACACGCCTCAAGAAAACGGTCTTACCCTCCCTGAGCAGCTGTCAATGGCCAGTGTTTCTCAGCTAGGGATGAGATCTGTGAACTCCTCTTCCATTCATGTTGAAACTGGGTGGACTCAATCTCGTGCAGGCCTTATGAGCTCAGTTTCAGCTGTTGTGAGTTCACATGTGCAATGATCCTGGCCCTGTCATGTCCGGAAGACATTCCAAGAACCCATTTTCAATCTATGATGGCAGGCTGAAAATCCAAAGGCACCTTAGCCATAACACCAGGGTGCTAAGACTGCTAGAGTGCTTAGATAAGGAAGCCAGAGACCCCTGAGGCATCATGCACCACGCCACAGGACAGCCAACCTGTGTGGGAATTGCTAAATCTCCAGATTCTTGTCAAGCTGTCATTCAGAAACCTGTGGTTTATGAAAAGAATACTGTTTTTCTATGCAGTCAATATTTCTGTGTTTTGACAGACAGAATCAATAGGTTCCATCTGTTCAGTGGGGTCCAAACCATCATACTGCTGCTCAGTGTTCAGATATTCTCGGTTCAAAATAATATTTTAAAAGTAGGATTTGTAAAACCCCACTTAGTATGTAAACTCCACATCACCCATGCATGCAGAACCCAGAGCAGGTGTGGAGCCCCAGAGCAGGCATGGAGCCTGTGGATGCTGTCTCCAAGGTCTCTTCTACCCTCAGCTGTAAAGGGCTGGGATTCTGATGTAGCACCATGACTTTAGGTCTTTAAAAATGTATTTTTAATTTTATCTACTGTGTAGACTTAAGGATTTACCATTAAAAATAGCTATCCTTTTTAAAGATTGAAAATCGGCCTTGAAAGTAGCTTATTGCTTCCAAAAGTACACCAAGATTATGCCTTTATTTTAAAAATGTATTTTATATAGATAGGTAGTCTGTACAAAAGTCATCTAAGGCCCCAGATTAAAGGTACCCTGAAAAGGTTTATCTCTTGCAATCTGATCTCTGCACATCACTCCTGAGCTTTTGGGGGTACACAGATTATGTATACAAATCTAATGTCATTGTGCTGGGGTTTTATATATCATTTAGAAACTGAACAGTGGAAATAGCTCTCTAAAAGAAATGAGTTTGGAGTGGTGCCAGTGAAGTTTCTGTCAACCTGATGCAGCTTAGCTCATCTGGGAAAAGGGATCTCAAATGAGGCACTGTCCCCATCAGATTGGCCTGTGGGTATATCTTGAATAATAATCGATGTGGGAGGGCCCATCCCACAGTGAGCACTGCTATCCCTATGCAGGTGGTTCTGGATTGTATGAGAAGGCCATTGAGAATAAGCCAGTAAGCAGTATCCTTCCATGGTCTCAGCTTCATTCTCTGTCTCCTGAGTGCTTCCCTTTCTGAGTCCTGCCCTGACTTCCCTCAGTGGCAGACTATGACATGGAGGTGTAAGCTAAATAATCCTTTCCTTCCCCAGCTTACTTTTAGGCAGTGTTTATCATAACAACAGAGAAGCAAACTAAAACAGAAACCCAAGACAGGAGTGCATTAATTTCCATGCCATTCCAGCCCTAGATATTAAAGCAGACTATGGTTTCTCCCTGTTCTGAGCAGAAGAGGGACCTGGGGTCTGTACCAGTGCTTCCAGGTTTCTGACGCTGAGCACTGAAGCTCAAGGACAGACATGTAGACCAACACAATAGGACAAAAGGCCCAGAAACAAACAGCCATAGCCGTGTGATCTTCTACAAAGGGTAAAAATACATGCATTGGGTTAAAAGACTACCCTTTAACAAATGGTGCCTGTAAAAATGGATTTGCATGTGTAGAAACTAGATCTGTATGTCTCACCCTGGACAATAATCAAAATAGATCAAAGACCTCGATAGAGTTGAAACTTTAAAACTGGTACAGGGAAACACTTCAAGATATAGGTCTAGGTGTGCCTAATTAAGGAGATGACCCTACTATTTTGTGGGGTGACCTGCAAATAAAAAGCTTTATAGCAAAGAAAATGGATTTCTCTAATTACCAGAGAAAATGGACAGCCCCACAGGATAGGAGAAATCTTTTCTAATTACACATCAATGAAATTTATATCTAGAAATATAATTTTTTAAAGAAATGTAAAATTTAGATTCTTAAAGTACCACTAAGTCATCAAATTAATCAATGGGTAAATGAACTGAATAGACCATTCTCCAAAAAGGAAATACAAATGGCCAAAAATACATGAAAATTTATTTTAATAACCTGAGCCATCTAAGAAAAGCAAACTAAAACTCTCTTGAGATTTCCTCTACCTCAGTCAGAATGGCTTCCCTCTATAAAATAAATGACAACAAATACTAGGGAGAGTACACACAGGTACAACCACCAAGGAAGTCAACACAGTGGTTCCTCAAAGAACTAAAATAATGCCTAACTATATAATTCCTCGGTACACACCTAAGGACTCTTTGAACTACCACAGAGAAACTTTTACATCCATGATCCTGCTGGCAATATTCTTAACAGCTAAGGAACAAAACCAGCCTAAATGTCCATTTACGTATGCTTTATGGGGCATATGTGTGTGAGAATGTGTGTTGTGAAATATTTAACTATGTAAAGATGTGTTACATTTTTTATGCTACGTTTGTTTAATGATGTAAAGATGTGTTGCATTTGTTTAACCTTGCCTGCCTAAGGCATCTGATTGGTCCAATAAAAAGCTGAGTGGTAGATTGCTAGACAAGATAAGTGGGGGTTGGTGGGGCTGGCAGGCAGAGAGAATAAGTAGGAGGAGAAATCTAGGCTCAAGAGGAGAGATAGAGGAGGAGAGAATGAAGGAGAATGAGAGGGGCACGCCCAGGGCCAGAAGTCAGGCAGCTGCCAGACAGACATGAGAAGTAGTGGAAGTAAGACACACAGATGGAAAGAAAGGTAAAAAGCCCCGAGGCAAAACACAGATGAAGAACAAGTGTGTGCATGTGTACGTGTGTGTGTGTGTGTGTGTGTGTGTGTGTGTGTGTGTGTGTGAAAAGAAAGCATGATTTTGAGAAAGGAGGGATTTTGGGGAGGAACAAGAAGATGGATTAACTTTTATACAAGTTCTAATAAAACTATTTATAAAAGCTAGACATTCTGGCACATTTCTGCAATCCCAGCACCTGGGAGGGAGATGCAGAGGGTCAGAAGTTCAAGATCAGCTTGAGTTACACAAAATTTTCTCTCAAAAACTCAAAACCAAAGCAAAGCAAGACCTGTTTTTGCAAAGTTTTTCTCAGAAGAAAAGCTCATGTCACATGCTGCTGACTGGGGACTTAGGGCACAGACTTAATCATGCCGTTTGCTCTATCACACACTAAAGGTGGCAAAACTGGGTCTTCATAAACAAAACAATTAGAAGTGGATACAGAACATTTTTTTCCACACTTAAACTTTTATTACCATGGAAAAGTGATTTCATAGTGGACCACAAGTACCAATTTTTTAGTTGTGTTTCATACATTTAGTGTATTTTTGTCCCATTAAAGATGTTTTTTAGAACATTGATTATGCCAAAAAGCACTTCTGAAAGACATATTCCAAGAGTAGGTTTAGAATAGAATTTTCCAAACCTGGGTATACTCTTTGTTATAAGTTATAATGTTGGTAACTTGAATTTACAGATGTTACAATGCATTTTAAAGATGTACACATACTTTTAGAGTAAAATGTGAAAAGAAAAATGTAAAAGTAAAGCTGGTGTATTTCAAGAAGAAAGAATTCTGATTGAGAGTTTAGATTGAAGTAGGGATACAGACATGGGCACGAAGAGCTCCTGATGTTGGTCCCTGCATTCTGAGCATCCAACCTAATGTCCTGTGTATGACAGCGTGACACTAACTTCACATTGCTGGAATACAGGGATGAGATGAATTCTTGAAGAAGGGAGTCATCATCTGAGAATGGGTTTGTGGAAAATGAATGATGCGGGCCCAAGAGCACTGTGCATCTCAGCATCATTTTACACTGCTATAGCTTTGGCAATGGTTTTGAGGTCTTTGCCTGTGGTGATATTTTGTTTGTGGTTTAACAAATAAAGCCTGGAGATCAGAGTGCAGAGCTAGCCACTAGAGGTCAGGCAGTGGTGGCACACACCTTTAACCCCAGCACTTGGGATCTCATGCCTTTGATCTTAGAACTTGGGAGGCACACGCCTTTAATCCCAGCACTTGGGAGAAGGAAACAGGAAGTGATATGGCTGGGCAGAGAGAGGAAATGATAAGGAAGGGTGGAGACAGGAGTTTGGGCCCCTTTCGGGCTGAGGATTCAGGAGAGGTAAGAAGTCTCTGTAAGTGGCTGGCTCCTTTCCTTCTCTGATCTTTCAGCATTTACCCTGATATCTGACTCTGGGTTTTTATTAACACCAATTAGAATTCATGCTACATTTGCCAATAGTCCTGAGGTCTTTGTGCTCCTATCGCTCTGACCTTTGGCAATGGTCCTGAGGTCTTTGCTGTCTCTTCAGATTTTTCTGCTTCAAAAACTTGAATTGATGGTGCTTGTTAAGTTTAACTTTCTTTGATGCTAATTTTGGAAATCTGGGAGAAAATTGAACCACTCTATTTGTTCCTTGGATGGCTTGTAATTTTTGTGGCAGGATAATAGAGGGTATGTGACTATAGATTTTCATTTGAAACGAAAATAAGTAAGCGAAATGAATTAAAATCAACCTGTGATCTCAGACGACTCCAATCTGTGAATATGTTGGATAGAAGTTAATTTTAATTAAAATTTAAAACTTTCAAATGTGAAGGTTTTTGTTTCAGAAAATTTTAATGAAAGTCATTAAATTAATTATGCTGACTAGAATTTGTTTTATTTTTTTAAATGAATAGTTCCTAATTTTTCAGACAATTATATTCTCAATGCAAGACAAAGGATCTTGGCCAGAGTGTCCAATGGTTTTAATTGATTAAAAGCTTTAGTTTTACCTGGGGATTGTAGTACTCTCTATAAACACATGTGTATGAACAGGACACTGAGGGAAGATCTGAAAAAGGTGCAATCGAAGGCAACACACACTTTTAGCCCAGGAAGCTTGCTGAGTCTCCAAAAGGAACTCAGACCTTAAGGGTGGATCCCAAGGTCTGGTGAAGCCTTGGGGAAGTCTAGGACTCATACCCACAAGCCCACAAAAGCCTGAACAGTGAATTCCCCTTTAGCCAAAAACTGCTTTGCATATACGCACCAGCAGCACACACAAGTCCTTTCTTAAAGTAGATAGTGATAGGTAGTTCCAAATAATTATTAGGAAAAAAAATTGTAAAAATTTGCATTCAATACTCTTTTCCTTTTCTGTGACACAATGCCTGACATCATCTTATGGGTCAGAAGGTTTATTTTGGCCCAAGGTTTAGTCTGTAGTCCATCACAGTGGGATGGTATAGCAGAAGTATAGGCTGTCCATCACAGCGGGATGGTATAGCAGAAGTATAGGCTGTCCATCACAGCAGGATGGTATAGCAGAAGTATAGACTGTCCATCACAGTGGGATGGTATAGCAGAAGTATAGACTGTCCATCACAGTGGGATGGTATAGCAGAAGTATAGACTGTCCATCACAGTGGGATGGTATAGCAGAAGTACAGACTGTCCATCACAGCGGGATGGTATAGCAGCTGGAGCATGTCACATGGCCCCTGACATCCTGGCACAGGAGACAGAGTCCAGACAGACAGAGGGACAACCTAGAATATTCAACACCCACAACTTCCCCACCTCTGCTCACATGCCAACGCTTTTCAAGCAGAACCACCAGCTGGGGACAAGCGGTTAAATTGTTTTCAATGGATTTATTTTTATTCCCCTAAAAATCACATTTTCCTGTGTGCCGTTCTTCATCCTTCAGTTCGATCTGTCCTTGAGGACCACCCTCAACCTGCTGCCGTCTTCAGCCCTCCTGTGCGGCTGCATTTTTTTAGACAGTCTACGAAGCCTGGCTTCACCTTATGGACCGTTTTCTGTCCTTGCTTCGACAGTTGCTCCGTCGGTGTGTGTGTGTGTGTGTGTGTGTGCAGTATGTGTACATGTGCATGAGTGTGGGGTGTGCATGCTAGGGTGGAGTCATGTGTCTCCCCCTTGTCGCTTTCCTCACCTTTTTGAGGCAGGGTTTCTCCTGGGCCTGGAGGCACCTGTTTCAACTGGATTGTCCAGCCAACAAGCTCCAGGCATCAACCTGTTTCCACTTTCCCAGTGCTAGGATTACAGGTGTACCATGTCAGCTTGACTTTTGCGTGGGAGCTGGGGCTCCAAACTTAGGCCTCCGTGCTCACACAGAGAGCTCTTCGTCTTGAGCTGTCGCCCCAGACCCCTACAGAGTTTTTATCTAATATAATCATCAAAATTAAAGTATATCGCTTATATTCCATAATTATTGTTGTGTTGTTTTCTGCTTATCCAAAATGATTTTGTTCCTTTTATCCTCTCAAGGTCTAACTTCAGATAATAATATGCTGCTTTTATGTAAAACAGAAATGCAACAATTTAATTTTACTTTCCGTCTCACAATGTATATGATGTTGCTGAAATATTTTATGTCTCTTTATTTTTTTGGCATTATAAATTAACAACCATAAATTAGCTGCAAAACACTTTGCCGTCTGCATACATATCCTGGTGATTTGTTTCAGCTTCAATTCATCTCAAAATGATTTCAAATATTGTTCTGGTTTGTTCTTTGATATACTGATTGCTTAGGAGTATGGCTATAATTTCTACATATCTGTGAGTTAAAATGACTTCTGTTGCCTCTTTTTAACTTTAATCTGCTGTGATCAGAAAACTTATTTCATAATAATTTTTCTTAATTTTTTTTGAGATTATAACTACCTTATTTCCCCTTTCCCTTTCCTCTCTCCGGCCCCTGACCTGAATTCTTCTTTTCCGAGGACTAGATTTCATTGAACCAGAAGGCACCATGCTAGCTGGCAAAGGAGGGGCACAAACAACAGTCCTATCCAGCCATGACACCTACAAACCACCATCCCAAAAAGCATGGTACAACAATCCTAAGGATGCAATGGTGGCATGCACACCTTGGCAGGAACCAACATCTCTTCAGTTGGACATAAGGACTGCTCAACCAGTAGGAAATTATTGGAAACCCAGCCAACTACCCAGAGATGGTGAAGTCATGAATCCTGGTTGGCAGAGAACAACCACCACCACTTTGCTAAACCAGCATAATCCCTAACTAAATTTTAAACATTTATCCTTATACCTACCTTATTTTTTAAGATCACTTGTTTTAACTTTGGCACAGTGGCTGTGCCTTAATTTACCGCTATCTCAGCCAGGAAGTGCAACTCCACACTAACCAGCCTGCTTCTCTAGTAGTGGCCTGGCAGTCTGATGAGAATTCTGTTCCCGCAGTTACCAGCTCTGTTAATGCCGCTAAAGGTAGCTGTAACTAAATCATTCTATTTATTAAATAAGGCTCAATATTCAAAGGCTGGGTCGCAATTAGCTCACCTTCCCTCCTTGCTGGCATCCCTGAAAGACCCATGGGTCCACTTTGCAACACCAGAAAAGGTTGTGTTACTCCAAACCCCACCCTACTACTTCCGGTGCCTCTCAATCTCTCCCGAGGCCCTCTGATGCTCTATGATTACTTTCTGTTAACTCGTTGCTAACACAGGCTGCTGACCCAAGGGTAATTTTATTTAATGAATGCTAAATAATTATGTTTTTAAGGTTCTTCTTATATTTTTAGTGTGGAGGCCACAAGTCCATTTGTGACAGTCAGTTCTCTCATTCCACCATGTGATTTCCAGGGGTTGAGCTCAGGCCATCAAGCTTGGTGGCAGGCACCTTTACCCCCCGAGTCACATCTCTAGCTCATGTTTTCACGTTTATTGAAGCTTCATTTATGTCATATTATTTCTATCACGGAGAATGTTCCATATATGTTCCATTACTGCTGTGGTTTGGAGTATTCCTAAATGTCTGTTAAAGTTCTTTTGTTGATAAGGTGGATAAAATATTTATCAACTTTGCAATTATGTGTATAATGAAACTGACTACTAAAATCTCTCTTTTTGTTTAAGTGTCTATTTCTCTCTTCAAATTTGACAACTTTTGCTTCTTGTGTTTTGGGGTTCTGTTATTCATTGCTTATATATCTACAATTGTCTTTTCAAGATTCATCTTTTTATTACTATGAAACATACTGATACAGAATCGTTAGTTATGGTTTTGATATAAATGTCTATTTTGCCTGATATTGGAATAGTTTGATCAAATCTTATAATTTCTGTGTAAACGTCACCCCCACCTGCTTACTATACTAAATGTATTTAAATATTCAAATGTAAAGTTGGTCTCTTTAAATAGCATGCCATCTAAATTTTTAATCCAGCTTGACAGCCTGTAGGTGGTTGCTTAATGTTCCGCACTTCATCGACATTGTGGCATCGTCTCAGCCACTGACATGATTCCCTTTCTGTTTTTGTTGGAACTGAGTAGGCAACTCATAAAACATCTGTTTATAATTCCATACCATTTGTAAACACTGACAGAGTAAATGACGACAAGGATGGATTTGTAGGATTGACTATATTGGCGTGCTTATTGACCATTTATAGTTTATTCTCTTTTGTTAAACATAATTTTTTATTGATTCTTTAGGAATTTCACATCATGCACCCCAGTCCTACTCATTTCTCAATCTCTCCCTATCCACCCTCCATACTTGTAACCTCCCCGCAAAAAAAGAAAATTAAAAATTAAAACAAAAACAAAGAAAGAAAGAAAGAAAACAACAACGTATCTTGCAGACCCCTCTGGACACTGACCTGCTCCTCTATAAATTCCAGGCTTCTTTTATACCAGTCACAGCTGTCTCATCTCCAGCTCCTCCATCCTTGTACCATTCCACTGCTCCATCTTTTCTGCCCCTCCATCACGTATTCCTTCATTGTAGTGGCCTGGGGAACTCTGTTGAGTCATGCACAGTCTACCCTTTTGCCAAAAAAGCTTTACTTGGCAAATGTTCATTGCAGTGAGTCGCTGGTCTGGTTCAGGGCTTCTGGCTTTTGCTACACCATCAATACTGCACCCTCACCAAGACTCTTCTCAGATATCCTGCTGTCGCCCTAAGTCATGGAGATCCTGTGACCAGTCCCCTCGCCCATTCTAGCAGTTCATAGATGGGGTAGATCTTGGGGTAGGCCAGCTCAAGGCCCTGGATCTGGACTTGGGTGATAGCTGAGTTAGTTAACTGGGATCCCTGCCCCCCACATGGGGTAGAACCAGCTCACTGGAGCCCACTCCACTGCCTAAGCCACTGCAGGTGTGTGTGTGTGTGTGTGTGGGGTTCATGTGCATGCATGTGTTTATGTGTGGAGGCCAGGGTAGAGTCAGGTATCATGGGGCTACACTTTAAATCACCTAAGAAGGGAGAAGAAATATCATCATACACAGTCTCTTGGGATTATTTACATAATTACAGCATGCCTAGTTTTCCCTTGTGAATTCATCTTCAACCAGCTCACTGCTTTTACTATTTCTGTCAAGGCAGATTGCTGACAATTTGTTCTTTCAGTTTTTGACCAGTTAGAAATGTATTTATTTTGATTAATTTTTAAAGGATGATTTTTGGTGACTATAATATTCTTGATTGTAAGCCAACGCAATGTTGTCTGCTTATACTGACTACTCAGAAATCCAGAAGGAACTCACAGGAGCTCAGAATGGTGAGACCAGCCTGGGCAGCATGAGAAGAATGTGTCTTAAAAATAATAAAGAATATAAGATTTATTGGTTGACAGTCTTCAAATATTTTTTCCACTGCCATATAGATTCCATTGTTCAAGATTACAAGTCAGTTGTCAATCATTTTGGTGTTACCTTCTCACGTGACAATACAGACAACAACATGTTCTGCTGTGTTCTGTCTCCAGCAGCCATTAGCTGCGGCAAAGCTCCCCTCAGAAGGAGCAGAGATAGGTTGAAGCTTAAACCTCACCAAAACACTAAGAAAATATGCTAAGTGTTTTCTGAATGCATTTCTTCTCATCCAGAGATCGAAATGATAATTTGTGCAAATAGAGAAATGGATCCCCAGCCACAAACCCCAAACAACCGTGAAAGTTGTGAAATGCCAACGATTGGATTCTCTCCTGGAGCCTCCAGAGAAAGTCCTGGTACCAACTTTCCTCCCCACTTAAACTGATTTCAGCCTTCAGGAGAGAATAAAAGTATTATGATTTAAGCCACCCAGGTTTATGGCCAGACGCTAAGGAATCATTGGATTAAGACTCATATAGGACGCTATGTTGAAAGTCTATCCATGGTTAATAGGTTATTTATTTCTTATCTCCAAACTCTAGTCCACATAATGAGTGATTTAATCGTTATTTGTCTATCCACTGAAGATGAAATGGATTTTGGAATGATTTTAACTGTTTTTTTTTTTTTTTAATCACCAGAACAAAGAGCTTGTGAATGTTCAGGTTTTAGTGGTAACAATCTTCACCATCATATACGCTTTGAGGTCATTGTTGCTGAAACACCCTGGACACAAGCCAAGCTGGGGACAAAAGGGTTTGTCTGGCTTACACTTCCACATCACAGTCTATTATTGAAGGAAGTCAGGACAGGAACTCAAACACAGCGGGAACCTGGAGGCAGGAGCTGATGCAGAGGCCATGGAGGAGTACTGCCTACTGGCTGGTTCCTCATGGCTTGCTCAGCCTACTTTCTTAGAGAACCCAGGACCACCAGCCCAGAGGTATCACTACACACAATGGGCTTCAGCCTTCTCCATCAATCATTAACTAAGAAAATGCTCCACATCTGGATCTTATGGAAGCATTTTCTTAATTGAGATTCCCTCCTTTCAAATGACTCTAGCTTGTGTCAAGTTGACATGAAACTAGTCAGGGCATTGGATAAATATCAAGTAGTGAGATTGCTACCTGGCATGGTAGACAGCATTTAGGAAGCCTGATAAAATATTTTACAATTAGCTTTATCCCTCTTCCATCCAAAGTAACAGGGTTATGGATGCCAGCCACTTCTTCCCAGAGCCTGGATAACATTAATTTGTCTCATTTTTAAATTTTGTATCCCAGAGTTAATCATTTCATTGTACCTGCAGAGAAATATAAATTTAACTTTATTCAAGCTGAAGACATTTATAAGATTCTGACTTCATAGCCATGGGATCTGGAATACTTTTAAACCAGCTGCATTTCAGGGCAGCCAAGCTGTGAGGTGGCAGATCGCTTGGATGTAGCTACAGGAGTAAAGCAAAGTGACAGAGTTCTGAAGTTAGTGCTGGGCTGGGAAGGCAGCTGAGAGACTGAGCTTTTGCCTAGTGTGTGAGGCCCTGGGTATGAGCCCTAATAGCATGACTGAAGTTCTGCTTTGGGGGTGTAGAGAAGGATTTTATAGATCTAATTTTGGTTTTTTGGTTTTTTTTAAAGTTATCGGTGTTCCCATTGTGCTGTGGTCGACAGCGTGCTTATCACTTTACATCTTGTGCTGGCTAGTTTTATGTCAGCTTGACACAAGCTAGAGTCATCTGAGAGGAGCGGGCATCAATTGAGAAAATGCCTTCCTAAGATTACCCTATAGGAAAGTCTGTAGGACATTTTCTTAATTAGCGATTGATGGGGGAGGACCCAACACATTGTGGGTGATGCCATCCCTGGTCTATCAGAAAGTAGGCTGAGCAAGCCAGGGGAAGCAAGCCAGTAAGCAACACTAACACTCCTCCATGGTTTCTGCATCAGCTCCTGCCTCCAGATTCCTGCCCCTTTTGAGTTCCTGCCCTGACTGCCCACAGTGATGGACTGTGATCTGGAAGTGTAAGCCGAAATAAGCCCTTTCTTCCCTGAGCTGCTTTGGTCACGGTGTTTCATCACAGCAATAATAACTGTTACTAGGACACCTCTTCTAACAAACTGAAAATAGCCCTGCTCCTCACAGCTCACTGGGACTTGGGAACATCTAAAGCTCCTCCCAACCTCAGCTCTGTAACACATTCAACTCCTGCATTTGGTATTCTACAAGATTAACATCCATTATCTGTGAGCGGGTGGAGGGTGTGATTTTGATTTCCAGGAATGTTATAAGGAGTCTGAAGTTGTGCCAGGACAGAAGTATATATTAAACCCCAGGAAACAAATGTAGCATTTCTCCAGTCCTCTCTACATGACACACAGTGTGCCAGGTGCACACAGCAATCATTTAACTTTTATGAAAACCAATGACGTGTAACTGTGCATTACCCCCATTAAACTGACAAAGAAACCAATATTTATAATGGTGTCCTGCCAATGTCACAAAACTAGTAGAATAATAGGATTTCTGCCTTATTAAATCAAAGCGAAAGGGACAGCATTACTGAAAGTATTGAGGCAGGTAAACTTTCAAGGGGTCCTTATTACTTGTAAAACGACTTTAATTTCAAATGGCTACTTCCAGGAAGTGTATTCGTGTGAAATGATGAGGACTGGGATTTTCGTGGCACCACATAAAACATGCAGCCGAGGCTATGATTTGTGTAGTCATGCCAGGAAAATGTATTGAGGATGGACTCAACCCCCAGGTAAAAAAAAAAAAATTGTTGTTAATATATGCCAACAAGAAGACTGGCAAGATGGCTCGGTGGGTCAGACTTCTTGTGGCCAGGCATGACAGCCTGAGTTCAGTTCCTGGGATCCACCTGACAGAAAGGGAAAACTCACCTAAGTTGTCTTTTGATCTCCACTTGTGCCGTGGCATACCTGTCTCCCTCCCGTCATGCTTGGGCACGCACATATATGCAGGTGCAGACACACACACACACACAGGCCAAGAACAGCCATGGGTAAAACTAACAGACTTTCATCCCATTTTCCACATTTAATTATTATCTTGCTTCATTCTCACAGCCTGCTGTGGGGATTATTCCTGTGAGCTCAATAATTCAGGGGAAGAGATTGAGTTGCAAGATAGAAGGCTGCACAGGTGGGATAGTTCTCTAGGAAGGGAGCCTGCCTCGGAAGTCTAGACTTTCAGCCCACCTGCTATGTGCATACTGCTTCATTATTTGCCCAAAGCTCTGACTTTGAAGTCCAAAACACAAGAAATGGATTTAAACTGTGCACCACATTGACCTCTGGTGGGTACTGAGGCAAAGGTGTCTGGAACAGAGACTGATAATGGGCAAAATCAACAGGAGGGAGGTATGTCTGTGCCCATGAGGGTTGGGTTGGGGTTCTCACAATTTTCCTGGGTACTGTGAAAGAAATTACGTTGTTTTCAGGAAAAATGGATGCAAGTGGAGACTGCTGAATAAAGTCCAACATGCTGAGTTCACAGCTTTGTAAGAAACTAGGAGCATCAGAGAGCTCACTTTGTCCTCTGAGCATTGCTGGATCATAGAGGTGCTTTAGCACATGCGTGACATAAAACTACTGACTTGCTACCTAAGAGATCTCTCTGTTATTTTCCAGAATGAACATGGGATGTGTCTGAGATGCTGTGTGTACAGTGGATGTTCCCGGTGCACAGGTACCTCAGAGTGGGCACCCAGCTCATCATGGTGCAGAGTTTTCTTTACTCTTTTCCTTTTTACCTGAGTACAGTGAGAGAGACAGAGAGGCTTGTTGGTGTCAGAAACTTGTAATGGTGTCAAAGAATGGGTCATCAAGGAGAGACAGAAATCATTCACATCTATATAGGATTCTGGTGCTGTTGGTATTTATCATCTGTGTACTACTGTTGCTAACCTGGTTCTATTTCAAAGCTGTAGAATTCACAGAACTGGTAGACCAGGACTATGAATCCAGTATTTACAGAAATAATCTCTAGAGGTTTTCATTTCCAGATTCCATGGTATAAAAGAGGAATCTTGGTTGCTGAGGAAAACACTAGGTTACAAGTGTATAGAGAGGTAACCCCAAGGTACACGCTGAAGGCAGAAAATTTCCAGAGTTAGAAGCCACGTCTTGCTGCCTTTTCTTCAGATTTCTCATGGCAAGCCTCACCTAGGCAGAGAAGAGACTGAGTTCAGCACCTCTTAGCCTTCGGGGATTCAAGGCAAATTAAATCTAAATAAAATTGAAGATGAAATACAGTGTTCACATCTCTGCTTTCAGATCTGTGGCTTCAAACTTACAAGTCAAAAATAATAAAATTAAATGTTAATTATGCAAATATGAAAAAGGATAAATTGCAAAAAGGTTTATCACAAACAAAAGCCCATTTTGCTAGTGTTTGGTGCATTTATCATGCACAGGTCATTTATCCATCCAATAACCAGAATACTGCACATGAGCACAGAGGCTTTGTACTTTTCTCCCATACCCCAAACCTGAGAGTCATATAGCAGGTAACTCAGTCATAAGGTTCCTTCAAAGGTGGAATAAAAACTAATACATGCAGGAGAATGTCTTAACAACAGTATAAACTATAAACCAAGACATGAAACCCAGGGAGGGTATGCAGTAATATATTTGTAGTAACAAAAATATAAGATATGATTTTATGTAATTATTATAATTTTATTTACTCTTTGAAAATGCACATATACAGGGTATTTTGGTTATATCCACCCATCATTATCTCCCTCCAACTACTTCAAATGCTCTCAACACCATCAATTTCCCAGCTTCATGGTCTCCATTTATTTTTCTTTCTTGTTCCCTCCTAAGTCCAACCCGTGATGCCCACTGGGTAGATTAGACACCAGATCTAATTCCCACACTTCTGGAGGCTGGAGGTCTCAGGTCAAAGAGCCATCAAGGTGGGGAATTAGAGGGTTCCTGTCCTGGTTCCTTCTTGTCATCTTCTTGAGGCAAGAAGAGAACTCTGGTCTCTTCCTCTTCCTGTAAGGACACTAATTGTATCATCTCAGGCTACCTCATGACCTCGTCTAACCTAGTTGCTTCTACAAGATCCACCTGCGAGCACCATCAAATGGGATGTGAGAATTCCAGACTGTGGACTTTGGAGGCACAAACATTCCACCCACCCCAGGAGTCAAAGTGCTTAGGTGTGAGCCGAGAAATGAGCTGGGGCCACAGCAAGATGCCCCAGGACCGAGGCACCTTCCTTGCCCCTGGCTGCTTTACCTCTCACTTGAAGATAACCACTGCCAACAAGGCTTGGCTGTGTTCTCCTGACAGCAGTAGTCCCAGGTGGCCTGGAGGGTAAGGGTTACTGGCATGCAGTCCCTCTGAATTTCTCATCGTTCCTAGTAATCCCTTTCCCATAACTACTCCTTTCCTCTTAGCGAAACAGGCTCCATTTCTGAAAACTCACTGTTAATATTTCTCATCAGACCTATGAACATGAAATCATGTGTCCTCTACTGCTGCCTTTCCCCCTTTCCTTTCTAGCTTCCCAAACATTTCCTTCCAGCACTTTCTGACACCCCCAGCTAAGCCTATATCTGGCCAGTCAGGAATAAGCTCCCAAGCTGGACTTTGTGGCACACTTGTATTCCCAGTATTCAAGAGGCCTAACGTAGGAGGGTTATTCCAAGTACAGGACCATCCTGGACTACCTACCAAGACCATTTTTTAGAAAATCAGAACAAAATGAAAAAGAAAATTCACTGCCACCCCTGTGTACCTGCTCCAATCTTTCTTAGCATCTGTGAGCACCTGCTAGCCACACACTGATGTTCCAAACACTGTACAGGGCTTGCATTCCATTCCAAATTCTGAACATTTATATATAATAGAAATTACTAGACTCTAACCCCAAATAGTTCATAGTACCTCATTCTATGCACGCTTTTATTCCCCATTCAGCTTTAAAGCATGCAGGTTAAAAGCTGGTTTTATGTATCTCAAGTTTATGAACAGAGCACTCACTTCCAAAGGTCAAATATCAACACGAATCTGACGGGCTCGAAAAGCTCATAAAAATAAACGAGGTAAATAATAATAGAATCTAAACTGAATGTAAGTCTAGATATAGAAAATGGCTTGGCATCAGCCATCATTTTAGGATATTAAATAGGCTACTATACATTTTTTTGTAGTAAAAGCTTTGACTAAAAGCTTTTTATAATGTAATTATTGAGTGAGTGATAAGATATAACTCCAGGGCTAAACATTTCATCCATGTTTTATTTATATTTAATTTTTGTTTTTAGAGGCATGATTTGAGGTCTCTTGGATAGAACCATGGTTTTCTTTGGTATGGGTTGTTTCATTTTGTTTTTGGGGTGTGTGTGTGAGTGTGTGTGTGTGTGTGTGTGTGTGTGTGTGTGTGTGTATGTATGTACTGCATTGCTGGTTATACTACATAAAAGTGCTTAGTGACTCTGAGAACATCAGCTGACTCAAACAGACCAGCACCGGCATCAGAAATATATAGCTAAACCGATAGGGACATACATGGGTAATCAGGCATTACTAAACAAAACTAGGAAGGATCCAGGACTTTCAGTCAGCTGGTGATCAGTTATTCAGGTTTGATTTCAGCAGACTTGATGCCCAGGTGTTGAGGCATTTTGGACTTGGTGTCACAGAATTCGAGTGGGGACAGACAACCAGCCCTGAGCAGGGCCCTCAGGAGGACAGGATCAGGACAACATCATGGAGCTGAGCAAACTGCACTTACAGTAGATCCTTTAGTGCTTTGCCAGCCAGGGATTCAAGTTAAGAAAAGAGCACTGTGGTGATATTGTGTTCCCCAATATATTGTGCACCTTAATAAACTTATCTGGGGTCAGAGAACAGAACAGCTGCTAGATAGACATAGAGGCCAGAAAATGGTGGCACCCACACCTTTAATCCTAGCATTCTGGAGGCAGAGATCCATCCAGATCTCTGTGAGTTCAAAGCCACACTGGAAACAGCCAGGCATGGTGACACAGGCCTTTAATCCTAGGAAGCAATGGCTGGAAGCAGAAATGTATATAAGGTGTGAAGACCAGGAACTAGAGGCTTGGTTAAGCTTTTAGGTTTTTGAGCAGCAGTTCAGCTGAGATCCATTCTGGATGAGGACACAGAGGCTTCCAGTCTGAGGAAACAGGATCAGCTGAGGAACTGGTGAGACCTTCTAAAGATTCGTGCTACAGAGCACCATCACTAACTACTCTGCTAACTCATAGCCATCAGGAGCTGCACAGAGGACGATGCTTATAGAGATGGTTAATGCAGTTATCTGAGAAGCTTCTAGAAGAAAACACATAGACTGTCAGTTTGTTTTGTTTTGTTTCGTTTTGTCAATTTGACACAAACTAAGGCCATCAGAGAGGAGGAAACTTCAACTGAGAAACGCCTCCATCAGATTAGCCTGTAGGCAAGTCTGTGGGGCCACTTTCTTTATTAATGACTGATGCGGGTGTTCCTAGCCCATGGTGGATGATACTACCCCTGGGCAGGAAGTCCTGGATTTTATAATAAAGCAAGTTGAGTGAGTCTGTAAGCAGAATTCCTCATGGCTGCTTATTTCAGTTCTTGCCTTGAGTTCTGCCCTGACTTTCCTCTCAATTGTCTCTAAGATGCAATAAACCCTTCCCTTCTCAGGTTGTTTTTGGTCACAGTGTTTATCAAAAAAATGGGAAGCCAACTAGAGCGACACATGACCCTAGAATTTTATAGGCTCCTTGTGGGTAGAGTCTCATTTAGTACCTTGGTAGACGAGATAGGGGAGAAGATATCTAAATGCCCTTAGGATAGAGCTTTCTAGGTGACTAGGCAGCACAACTTTAAAACACATTCTGGTGCATGTCTCTGGAAGTCTCTTGAGCCAGGCTAGCCCAGCATCTGGGATACTCATCACCAGCTTGGTTCTCTCAGTCCACAGTGGCCCGACCACACAGGAGGTAGTCCTCAGGCTGACCTTTACCGCTCAGCACCGAGCTGCATACTATTCACCTTCCTGTCCATGGAGCCATGGGATGAGTGATGTCTTAATTACCCAGGAGCCTCCAAGTCAGGTTTATCTGTAATATAATTTTATTTTGGTTAAAAATCTTTTTATCAAGGAGGCACACAGCTTAGTGATTTATTCTCTGGTTGATGGCAGGGCTGTTTTGTGTTTCTGTGTTGAGTTTGTGAATATCTGCGTAAATCTGTGAGGGATGGAGGAGCATTACCACATGTACTTACTATGCTTTACACATTTGTTGGCATTTTTCTGGAGTATGTATTATCAGGAGGAGCAGCTGAGTCCCTTCAGGAACTGAGCGCTGGCTTCTTTCCCTCTGCCTGGTGGTTTTTCAGCATTCAGGCCTCACTGTCACCACTTCCTCCCGGCCAGTTCCTGATTGATGACTGTGGTTGTTTAAAAGAAAATGGCCCCCAAGGAAGTGGCACTAATGGGAAGTGTGGCCTTGTTGGAGTAGGTATGGCTTTTTGGAGGAAGTGTGTCACTATGGGAGTGGGCTCTGAGGTCTCCTTTGCTTAAGCTTTACTCAGTGTGACACTAAGATCACTTCCTGTTGCCTACAAGCCAAGATGTAGGACACTTGGCTACTTCTCCCAGCATCATGTCTGTCTGCACATCACCACGTTGCACCATGATGATAAGACCTCTGAAAATGCAAGCCACCACAATTCAATGTTTTTCCTTTGTAAGAGTTGCCATGCTCATAGTGTCTATTCACAGCAAAAAAAAAAAAAAAATAAAAACATAAGACAATGACCTTAGTTGAATGGTTGATGTTAGGTTGGGCCTCTCTTTTAGATGCACATATAAACATAACCTGCCTCCATTCTCATATCCTTGGTGTATAGCACTGGTTTTCTCTCCCTTTATGCTTTGAAGGACACTGGGGTACTGTTTTTATTTCTGATGTAGTTGGTCTGTGGTCTAATTCTTTTTTAACTTTGGTTTTTCTATTTTGATTTATACATATTCTTCACATATCATTTGCACAATCTTCTCAGAAACTTCCACACAGTAGCCCCGCTTCTTCAAGGACCTCTGGGTCCTTCAGCAATCCTAATTTATCGCAGGAGGTTCTCTGTGCAACCTAGGTAGAGCTCAGGGGTCACCATGGGTTCAAGCCACTGGAGATGATGATGTTGACCTAGTTTTTTTGCTCTTCAATTTACTTCTGACCCAGAAAGAAAATACTGGAAAATGCACAGGGTGTGACATAAGGGACAATACAGAGCTCTGAATATGACTGCTTTTAGCTGGTTCAGGGGCCGTGACTTTGTGGCTCTCAGTGCTCACACAAAGGCTCTGTCAGTGGCCCAGGTGCTCCTGATACTGAACCTCATGAGATAATGCCCCATCAATAGATTTGGTACTGAGATCTGACCCAGCACACATTATCCTTGGCATTTTTGAGTAAATGTCCATTTCCTCAGATTTACTTTTATTGGTGAAATGAAATGAACACAAATACTCAATAGTCTTGTTGCATTTAAACTGGAAAAGACATTCCTTAAATTTTTTTTCACATAAGCACAACATGAAAAATAAGTTCCATCCATGTGTGACAACTCCAAAGATAATTAAATTCCTCACTGAGGAAATTATTATGACAAAAAAATATCTCTTAGACTGGTTTCCAGCTGACAGTGAGTGAGGCAGTTTCCTCTGTGGCCTTCTTGGTTTCCTCAGAAAGCACTTCAGCTATTATGGAGGACATTAGTATAACTGTTGGCTATTGAGTCTAAAAATACGGGAGGATTTACACAAAGAAAGAAGCCCACCTGAATGTTAGACAATGGTTGATATCTTCTAGTCCCTACCTATGTCCCAAGAAAAAAAATTGGGGGTGAAATGAAAGATCCCCAAAATTTAGCAGAAACAAAAACAAGCTAGTATGTTTTCAAAGAGGTCTGAGAAATCCAACTTCCTGTGTGTGTACTCAGTCTACTCTATGTGTCTTAAATCCAGCTAATGACTACATCAGATAGTTGGTATCCCTCCAGCACCAGGCTTACAAATAGGAGCGAATTCTATTCATAGCATTGTGCCTCTGATTAGTAGGATAGCCTCTAACTAATGTGTGGTGTGGGTGTGCCTCTAGGTTTCATAAGGTTTTCAAACATGCCTTTGAAATGTCTACAATTTTACTTCAGTATTTAAAAACAACAAATATGCACTAAAACACTCAGCTCACCACATTCATCCTGTCCAGGCAGGAGTCAGAGAGCAATGCAGACTGACACTGGGAAGATCACATCTATGAAGAACAAAGAACTCAGAAAACAACTTTACATAGATTATGCACTTGGTACATGGAGCAGGGGCTGTTGGCAGGCCATATGATTGATATGTAAGTTGTATAATTGATATGTACAATTATATTTCTTGAGAGGCATTAGCATCACCTAAGAGCAACACTTCTGGATGTGTCTATGAGGGCATCTTCAGGGTAATGTTAAGAAGCACCCTGATTGTGGGTGGCACCATCTCTGGGGTGGGGCCCTGAACTGAGTGAAAACAGAGAAAAGTTGCTTGCAGAGCATGACTGTGGACACAATGTGACAAGCCATCTCACACTCTTGCCAGCATGATTTCCCTACCACGATAGACTGTATCACCTAACACTATAACCAAAATATCCCTTTGTCCCTTAAGTTGCCTTTATCAGGTATTTTGTATCAGCAACATGAAAGAATTATTAATGCAATATATACACATCAAGTTTACATCTCCCAATGTAGAACATCAGGCCTCTCCTCTATCACCCCCTCTTTCCAAGGATGGCAAGAGAGGTTAGAAGTTCACTTCCCAGAGAGACCTCATCACACGTCAAACCACACTCTGTGAGTCTCCAATGTCCCCTTGAGATAGGGGTACATACTGAACCACACAAATGCTAACAAATATTCCACCTTTAGGTCTTTCTACTCTCTCATCAATACCTAACATTGCTTCTGTAATCACAAAAAAACAACATTAAATGCAGTTTTTCTAAGTAATTTTTGGATTGCAATATAAAATGGAAATTATTTTGTTAAATGTACAAATGTTTTGAAAAGAATTCTTTGTGCATTGAGTTTAGTGAGAAAACAGATTTCTGACCCCTATTTGAGTTCAGATTCTAGCACATAATAGGTGTGGAAGTTGGGGCGGAGGGGGGCATATCTACACAAAAATGCTTACTGTTTGCTTGAGAAAGAAGATCTGTGTTTACCAATCAGTGTTGTCGAATATTGAACATGGATAAAGAAGACATCAATGGGGATCAATTGTTTATGAATTCATCTGCCTGTGGGCTCCAGAGCTCTGGGCCCCTTCATGCAAGTCACTTAGGACCACATACAGATGCAAGGACTGGTACCTGAAGAAAGCAATTAATGTGAAGACCTTACATTTAGAAGGTTAAAGAATATTAAAAGGTACTATAAATCAGTTTAATCCAGCAGTAAGGAAATAGCAGGTTTGATACCCTGGATACTGTTTGGGGTAGCTAGAATAATATTTAAAAAGAATGAACAGAGACAATAATCTGTAGTTGAAGTGGAAATGTGTTTTAGAAAATAAAATAGAACACTTCATTTAGACTAAAGGCAAACTGGGGCAACCATTCCAGAGGAGTAGCTGGTTGACTGGCCAGCAGTCGGCACTGACTCTCTGCTAGGTCTTGACAGAGCAGGGTGTATAGGCACCCTTCGTGAACACCCTTAGTGTAGAAGGACACATCTACTGAGCCATCAAGTCCCCCTTGTGACCTCTGAAAGTTTTTCTCAATGCCAGTGAGAAAGATCATAGATGGTCTTTCTTCTTAGTGAGTTTCTGTAGCCTACTCTATGAGATCGCTCAGCAAAACAAACTTTATACTAATGGCAGAACTGTTTTTCACACTATGATGAAGACTCTAAGTCTGATTGACAAATGATACAGTCACGTGGAGAGTAAGAATACTGCAGATGCAGATCCAAATTATTTTGGACTTCATTGGTTCCTTTAATATCCATTCACTGTCCAGCATCCTGTGACTGTCAAGTGAAATCCAGTTTCCAAGATCACCCTTATTCTGTGTTTCTTCATCGTGATGCTCATCAGGTAGCCTGAGTGATGGCTATTAAACTGTTTCAACATTGAAAACAACTCTAGAATAGCTAATGAGTCAGAGATACCAGTGAGAATAGTCCTTGGTGACCCCACCTTGGTGGAGAAGCTGAGTTACATTGGGACCTCTAGTTAGTTTCCTGATTCCTGGAATGTTCACATGTAAGCAAGTGCTCACCCCCATAGTCAGAGCTGCTCCAATCACTATACCTTCCCCAACACAATGGGTTGCACCCTTAACTCCTGAGCCACAATGGGCACTTACTCCCTTGAGTTTCATTAACCAGGCATTTTATCACATCAATGAGTGAAAAACAACAACAACAACAACAACAAAACAAAACAAAACAAAAACAACTAACCAGTCTTTCCCACAAAAGAAAGTCAATTCTTTTCAGTGATCAATACCTGTAGAATTAGGAAAGCTGGGCCAAAAACCCACCAAAGAGGAATGAGGAAATCGTTGCTTGACTAGCATCATGGAACATTCAGGTTCTGGAGCATAGCTCTGGGATTCAAGCCTGAAAGCAAAGACTGTAAATGTTTAATTTGCCTTTGGGGATGGTCCTGATACTCAGAGGAGGAGACAGAGTGCTGAAATTATGGAAAGTATGTCATCCCACAATACACCTTTCCTCCAGGGGAAATTCATGCAGTTCTGTTTAAGAGATGAAAACCATACCATAGAGACACAGTATTTTTGGTTTTTATATGTAATATTTTAGAAATAGAAAACTGACCCCCCACCAAACTTCTAGTTTTTGTGTTTTTATAAAACATTAGGAAATTCTGAGAGCATCAAGCATTGTTCCCAGAATGGTGGCAAGAAGATCAGTTAACATTCCTGTTTGGATGTGTCCTTCTCTGCGCGTGGGGATAATACTTCTTGTTGTTAGTACTCATCTTTGTTTCTTTGATTTATTTGTTTGTTTGTTTATTTATTTATTTGTTTATTTATTTGGTTAAATGTGGAGAGAGGCAGAATTGAATTAGAAATTGGACGGACTGTTTTTAGTGGAATGTGCTGTTTTTTAACTTTGTGAGAAAAGAGATCAGCTTACACACTTTATTTTTATAATAGAGAAATACATAACTTCGATCACACAGAAAGGACAACTCACATGGGCATTTCTTCATCCCATTTCTCAAGGATCAATTTGTATTCAGCTGAGAAGTCAGAACCTGGTTCTCCTGCAGGACATGGTCAAGCTCTTCGCCTGCTCCTGGTGATATCTGAACTAGTCTGAATGTCTTGTTGTCTCTCTTGGCTAACCCCTGGGTGGGGCTGGGCAGGAGAATTCTAAGTTCCAAGCCAGCATGACCTCATATAAAGACTTGATGTCAAAAATAAGTAAATAAATAAGTAAATTCATGGGATGAGCATCCAGTAGGGATCCCTTTTCCAGGGTAGTGAGGGTGGTTGCACAAGGCTGTGTTCTGAAACCTGTATAGAACTGGCTCACTTTTAAGATGCTTTGTCTGTCCTGAAGACCGAAGAGAGAACCAAGTTAAAGTTACTCAGGAGGAAGAGAGATCATAAAGTGAAAAATCCTGCTGTAAAGAGCAACAACATGGTGGAACTCTAGGCTCTGGTCAGCACCTGTGGTAGTGTGAATGTCATTGCCCTCCATAATCCTAAAGGGAGTGGCACTACTAGGAGGTGTGGCCTTGTTGAAGTACATGTGGCCTTGTTGGAGCAAGTGTGTCACTGTGGGGGCAAGCTTTGAGGTCTTTTCTGCTCAAGCTTCATCCAGTGTGACAGACACCCCTGTTGCTTGCAAGATGTAGGACTAATCCAGCACCATGTCTGACTGCCTGCATGCTGCCATTCACCCCCACCATGATGATAATGTGCTGAACCATCCTGCCTGGAGGGCCAGCCTCCAGCAGCCCAGGGTATGAAAAAATTCCACAAATGTGACAAGGGCTAGACTTTTTCTATCTGAGGGGAATAACAAAGAAACACATGCTTTCTGATGGTAACTTTCTCTTTATTTCATCTTGAAGAAAAAAAAAAACTCTTCTCTGACAATCTCCACAAGCTACACATCTCTCCACACAGCTACACATCTATCTCTCTACACAGATACATACATCTCCCTCTACATTCTCTGTCTCCACACAGCTACATATCTTTCCACATCGCTACATCTCTCCTTACACACAGCTACATCTCTCCACACAACTACACATTTGTCTCTACATAGCAACATCTCTTTCTCCCCACACCTCTCTCCTACATATCTCTCTATATCTTCTCACCACACATCTTGAAAAATCTTTCTCCCAACAGAAAACTCTAGACAACATATGAGTTACATTTTCAGGGTCACATAGCATTACTTGAGTAACAATAAGAAACAGAGCCATTTGGTAACACATGAAAATTCACAGTTTCTCTCAGGCTAGAGATGTTGCTCTGATCTGGCATGGTAAGTAACCATGGCAACTCTTGGCTATCAGCCAAGTTCCCTGATATGCAGTCTATGAAGCAAGCATGTAGCTCTGAGTTGTCAGCATTCCCTGACAGAGAGTCACATTGAAATTCAGGACCTAAACAACAAACAGTTAGTTGACTGAACCTTGAGCCTTGTATCATAAAACTGATATTAGGGGCACCTGCAGAGAGTCAACTGCTGCAGAGAGTTGTGTCTTTAATCTTATTGTCAGACTTTTATAAGCAAAAAACTAGCACTAAAGATGTCTCATACCTGACCTTGGTTCCACAATTAGACACCTGGGAACTTGTCCTTGTGCATTTCATTTGTAGGGGCAACTAGTCTGCTTTGACTTAGCTCTGAGGTCTTAAATCAGCTAATGGTGTAAAAAGCTATCTTTGTAACTGAGAATATTGTTACTTTCTTATGTCAGTCTGATAAATGAAAAATATCCTAGTATTCTTTCTATTCATCAAAATTGTACAGCTTAAGAAGAACTCATCTTCCTAACCACCTAACACATATAACAACAGATATATGTGTGCCCAGTAGATAGAATATATACACACAATAAACACACAGCAGGAAAAATACTCATAGCTGTTTTGGAGGAAGAAATGTAGTGGCACATGAGAAAATTACAAACAGAAGCAAACAGTTTCCACAGCTGGCAACCTCATGGACTTTACCTAGTGGGGCTCTCCATCAGAGAGTTATTCATCTGGTGGGTCAACCTGTATTATTAATCACCATCTGTTGTATTTATGTCATGGCCCATGACACTGAACCTCTGAAACTCTAAGGGAGCCACCCCAATTAAATGTTTTCCTTTATAAGAGTTGCCATGGTCATGGTATCTCTTCACAGCAATAGCAACCCTAAGATAGCACCCCACTAATTTCTGTGCCACCCCCAATGCCCAGTCCCTGTTGGAGTGCAGACATTTTTAAATGTCAGAACCATGGATTTTTACAACTTAATACAGTGCGCATTAAGAGGTATGGACAGTAATTTCAAGGAGCATTTAACAAGCAAAGAAAAGCTTTGCAAATATTACAAATGAAAACAAATGAGGAGCTGAGTGCAGGCAATTGGATTTGAGAGTCAGCTGTGGACACACACAAAAACAGTTGTTTGAATGCAAAGGAAGTCAATTAAAATGCAAATATTATGCATGTTCTCTATTAAAAAGAGCAAGGAAATTAAGAAAACAAGCTAAGGATTAAAAATTGATTATATGTTTTAATTAAGTGATAATTTATGACAGAGCTTTAATGGAGATTATATGAAAATAAGTGGGGAAAAGTTCACCAGTGACAGTGGGTTAAAAGTTAATGCTGTACAAAGGTTATAGAGGATGGTGCTTTAGAATACTTCTGAAGCATTTTAATGTATGCTCCAGAAATTTAATGTTTTAATTAATCCATAATAACTTCATCATTATCAATAATATTATTAACTCACAGTACCTTGTGTCCATTTGGGAGAAGCATTTTCTCATCTGGACGATGCATTGCTTTTCAGAACCTTCACTTTGTTGGGGATGGTCAGGTTTTTCCTGCCCTGAAAGGAATCAGAGATGAGCCTGTGAACCCACCATTTTTAGGGCCAGAGATCAGACTTCCTCATTCAAGGTTACTCCATTCCAAGGTTTTCCATCCCTTTAAGTTTGGAAGCATTTAAGTCGGCAAGAAAGCCCCACTTGCCAACAGTGATCAGCCTAGATCCATATTTCCAATGAGACTTGCTCAGGAAATACAGATGGTCCAGGCTTCAGTGGGACCCCCTCTCTCTCTCTTTTGCTTTCTTTCCCTGAGCTTTGGTCTAGGGAAGCCATGGAAGCCACTGAACCAGCAGGTCTTCCACTGCCTGGAGCTGTCCAGGCCCTGTGGGGATCAGAGGAAGCTGGAGACAGCAGGATTGGGAAGTAGACATATGGAAGGGGGACTGCTCAGTCAGGAGAGGACTGAGTCTCCTCCTTGGTTGACTATGCTTGTCCTTGGGAAGGGCAAGTGGAGATGGAGAGGGGAGAGGAAGAGAGCTTTGTTGCATCTGTGGTAAGAATGGACAAAATGCCCAAAGTAGAACAAACGAAAGTAACTACAACTCAGATCTGTATGCAGCCAGCCTGTCTTTCAGTAAAGCAGGCACAATAAAGGTACTGTCAAATCGCACAAATGTTTCCATGTGCAATACTTACAGCTTGACCCTGAAGATCAGCCTCCTGCAGAGACTTTCCCAGGGACACTTGGAGTGGTGTGCTGGATACTTTTATGTAAACTTGACACAGATTAGAGTCATTTGAGAGACAGGAACCCCAATTGAGAAAATATCTCTTTAAGATTGGACTGTGGGCAAGCCTGTAAAGCATTTTCTTAATTAGTGATTGATGGGGTCACTATGACACAGACCATAGTTAGTGGTGCCATCCTTGGATGGGTGGCCCTGGGTTCTATAAGAAAGCAGGTTGAGAAAGTCATGGAAGCAAGCCAGTAAGCATCACTCCTCCATGTCTCTGCATCAGCTCCTGCCTCCAGGTTCCTGCACTGTTTGAGTTCCTGTCCTGACTTCCTTCAGTGATATTTCACAGCAATAGTAACTCTCTCAGGATAGAAATTGATACCAGGATAGTGGTGTATAAGTGTAACAGACCTGACCAAGTATTTTTTGGAAGATTGTGGAAGGACTTTGAAACTTTGGGCTAGAGTGTTCAAAGCTTGGTGAGCTGTTCTGAAGGAGCTTGGAAGATAAGAATGTGGAAAGCAGTGCAGAGGACAGATAACCAACTTGGGAAGTTTCAGAGGGAAGCAAAGGTTCTACCAGGCCATTCGTGTGAAGAATCTGTGGAGTCTGGTCAGCTGGGGCTGAAGAATCAGCTGTGATTAAGAAGAGAGCAGCATCATTGAGGTGAAATCTTCTGCGAAGTTGTTTCCTCAGGGTTAGTACACAGAGGCTATGTTCCAGACTTGGCCAAGGTCCTGCCATGAGCTGACAGCTTCGTAATGTGCAAGAGTCACCTAGGTGTTACTGGTTTTGAAGGCTTGAAGATTTAGTGGAGAGCAGCTAAAGCTTGGCACTGGGAAAGGCCAGGTGAGGCTATTAGTGAAAGGTGCAGCCTCAGTGGCAGTTGAGGCCCTAGGATTGAAGGGGTCATGCAGAAGCTGAGGCTTGGCATCATGAAGAGAGTCCAGGAGAGGCTATTAGTGATAGTGCAGCCCAGTTGCAGCAGAAGACCCCAGCATTTTGGAGATGCCAGTACCATGGGATGACCACCAAGAACAGCTGTGGGGTAAAATGGAGGCTGCCCAAACTTAGAAGACAAGCTATGTGTGCTGTAGAAGATGGAGCCAGAGAATTGACCCAAGCCCCTTAGAGAAGCCCAGAAGATCATGAGTGGATCCCAGACGTTGGACACTGAGTTATTTACACTCTTGGAGTTTGTTGTTGTTTTTTCAGATTGTGACTTTGTCCAAATTGGTAGACTGTGGAACTTTTACATTTGTAATATGTTTTGTATTAGATATTTATTAATCTGAGATCTTGGGGATAAATAAAAAAAAATGAAAGGTTATATCTTCTGTTGTTATTGTTTGTTTTCAAGAGAGGGTTTTTTGTGCAGCCTTGGTTGTCCTGGAACTCTGTAGACAAGGCTGGCCTTGAACTCATAGAGATCCAGAAAGGTTATGTCTTAATAAGTGTAGTATTTGTGTATCAAGATGACAAGAGGTCTGTTGTGCTGGCTAATTTTATGTCAACTTGACACAAGTGGATCGTTTGAGTGAAAGGAACCTCAATTGAGAAAATTCCTTTATAAGGTTAGGCTGTAGGTGATATGAATTCACAACACACCCCCACGGTTGGGCATGGTTGCGCATGCCGGGCGGGACCTAGTCACTTCTGCCTAGTCATTTCCAGGTCAAACATTGCGAGTGACCCAGGACCTTGGCTTTACTCGGTTGTGTAAAGCATGCAACACAACCACATGATCTATGCGCATGCATAGAATAGCCACATGGGCCTGTGTGGGCAGGCGCAGCCCAGCCTTTATAAGCCTGCACCATGATTCCCGGTTCCCCTTCACTCGCGTGTCTTTCTGCAGGCCTGTGCACATCTGTTCCTCTCCCTTGTCTTAATAAAACTCTTGTTAGTAGATTCTGTCGTGTTTCGTGACTTTTCCTCGAAGGGTAAGAGCGCCACAAAAACCAACAGTAGGCAACCCTGCAGATCATATCCCTAAGTAGTGATTGATTGGGGAGGGACATGGGCTAATGGGTATGTCGGCTCTAATCCCAACACTCAGGAGGACTGTTAGGAGTTCAAGGCAAGCCTTGAGTACAAAGCAAGACTTTGTGAGGAATAAATAGATAGATAGATAGATAGATAGATAGATAGATAGATAGATAGATAGATAGATAGAGAGATAGATAGATAAAAAAATACCAACCCCTCAGCAACTTGAATAAAGTCTGATACCCGCTGGAATTTTGTGTCTTGCAGTTCTTATGTTCAACTGGAAGCTGAAGTTAACTCCAAGTTATAAAGTGCTCCAGGAAGTGGTGACATTCTCTTGTATCATGTGTAACTTCCAAGGCTCTGGTGCTCACAGTGGTGTTCTCTAATTTACCTGATGCACACTGTAGGATCTGGGGTAGGTTGAGCCGCGGAGAGAGGGAACACAGACAGTGAAACATGGAGACAGCTTCTTTGTGACATTACCTTTGCAATGAAACACACTGGCACACTTTAGAGACCAACTTAAATGCTCCTGGCTGCCATTTCTTTGGCTGGTTGGTCCCATCCCAGGATCACCCATCATTCTGCCATCCCCACACCCATCACATCTCTATATGGAAATAGTACGGCAGGACTAGCTGGAAACCTGCTGAAGGCACCTATCTACTGAGTAATGTCTCTTATGCTCCTCTCTGACATTGGGGCAGCTGTCTGCTTGTCCCAAGCCAGTCAGAAAGGAAAACACCTGTTTTCATCTCTAAAAGCAAAATGCAGCATGTTTATGAGGTCCTAAATCTCTCTCCCAACAAGCCAAGCTTTTTAATTCCGTTCTTTCCCACTTGCCCTGAAGGAATATGGTTTAAAAGCAACATCAGCTTTTCGCTGCTTTGTTCTGTCTGTGGAATTCATCTTGGGAATGAAAAGCGCACTGGAGACCTGCTGTGAAATGGAAGCCATGCTGGGTTTATTTGCTGAGGTTGTGTTGACTCTAGGGGTGATCAGATTTGAACTGGCTTAGCGTCATAGGACCAAACCCTATGTCCTAATAGGCCCCTCTTGTCCTTCTGCCATGGAAGGTCCATTAATTAGACCCCATGTTGCCCCCTCAGTCTCTTCAGTACAATGTAAATAATTCTAGACTATATCAGATTTGCCTATTACATAGATTGTGTGTGGGGCTGGTTCAGAGGGTCAGAGCACTGGGCAGAGCACAGGGCAGGGGTTCAATTCCCAGCACCCCACTTGGAGGCTCATATCTTCTGTAACTCCAGTCCCAGAGGGTTGTCATCTTCTTCTGGCCTCCAGGGACCATGTACATGGAAGACAAAAACATCCATGCTTAAATAATGAAAAAAAGTTTTTTAATGTATTAGGTAGTACTACGTATTAACACACTAACCCATAGAAGTCCCTGACTTGACAAAATGAAAGAGCAGAGCTTTTGCCTTTGTTTCTTGAGCCCAGCAATGCTGGTCTGCCCCTGGCTTGGGTGTCCTGAAAACAATGATGGATGAGAACCTGAGGTCACCAGGCTGGGGACACCATCTCTCCAGCCGCACAGTGCCTTCTCTTTACCATGAGTGTGGTGAATGTTTAGACACCTGTTGGTGGGATTTACAAATAAGGAGCACAAATTTCCAGACACACGTAATGATAGACGGCTTCCTCTTAGCAGGAAGCAGGGTCACGCAGCTTAAATTGCGGTAATCGTGGCAGAGGCGTGTGAGTATTCCCATTCAGGCTATTAGAGATTTGTTGGGCACAATCAAAAGAAATTACTCATGGATTTGGAAGCGCTTGCCTCTGGTGGAGAGAGCGCTGATCTGGGAGCCTGGCAAAAGTCCTGTGTGCCTATTCCACAGGGATGCCTTGTAAAGGAAAAAGAAAACAGTAATCACTCTGTGAATTTTAAAATGCGCATTCCTAATGAAGACCAACACGCAGAGAAAATGTCAGGAGCAAAGCAAATTTTTAAAGAAGGGCCTTTGAAGTAAATTACCCTTTTTAAATAATACTTTAAAATACATATATTACCCATTATGACTGAAGGGCTTCAAATGCTAGAATGCAAGACATGTTTATTTTATATAATAAAGCCATCATAAGGTAAACTTCCTGAGATCTCCACATGGGCTCTTGTTTTGTAGCTGTTGGTGTTTTGCAAGTTTTCATGAACTAATTTAGAAACTAAAGCAAAACTGGTAGAAACTCCCATGTCTAAAACTTTGAAGGAAATAACTTTCTCTTTATATTATGATTCTCTGTCAAAATGTTGAACCTTCACAGCCCCATTGAAGTAGAATACACTGGATTGTGAGTGAGTTCTGAAGAAACAGTTGTTTCATTTTTACCTGAAGTTGCCTTAGACTTGAGGTGTTATCAATTCTCACGAGACGGGAGACTCGTGAGGGAGCTGCTCGGGGGTCCAAGCAAGCATGACAGATGCATCAGAGTCTAGTAATGCTCAATCAGAAAGCTGCACAGATGAAATACAGCTCTATTGGTTCAGAACAATGCAAACTTCCTGTGTTCACTGGGTGCTCTGCTGATGGCTGCAGGCAGAGCCCTGTGTTAACGTGGTCCACCTGCTCGGGAACCTCACAGCCAGGAGGTGTCAATCAATGAGGCCATGAAGGATGGAAAGGCAGGAAAGCTGGAATTTGTAGGAGACTGTCTTTACGCTTTGACTATGCTCTGTGAATCACACCAAAGAAACTCGGAATCTCTCTTGATACAAAGATGCCTTCCAAGTTGCCTCTGATGATGTTTGTCCATCTAGCCCGGCCTAAGCAAAGAAAGGTCCCAGCCTGGAATAAGCAAAGAAAGGTCCTTCTGCTCAGAAACAGCAGCATGAAGGTAGTGGATAAAAGTGAACACAGGTAGCAGAGACCAGAGTCTCTTGGAGGGCAGTTTTCCAGTGGGTAATTATTCAAGTAAGTGATTCCTGTTTGATGATGAGAAGAACCATAAAACAGAAAGATGTGACAGGAATAGGAAGTGTAATGATTTTTTTTGGGGGGGGGCGGGGGATGGATACAGGCTAAGAAAAACAAGACTGTAAGAGATGACATTTATATAGCCATAATCTGCCAAGACCTGCACAGCTCTGGATTTGATTTGGTGGGTGTGGCAAGGGAAGGAAGGAAAAATAAACACAGAAAAACAAAACAAAACAAAAATACACAGAGACGCATGTACAGAAAAGCTGGACTCTGGTGAGCTGTGGCCTCTAGTGGAGACATACCAGCATCTGGGAGCTCAGCACAGCTCTGATAAACTGGGGAGGCTGGTGAACAGATGAACAAGGAGGAGGCAGGTGAGTTAATCTTGGTAGGAGGTCTCAGTACAGAAGCAGTCTCAGGTGTCAGTCATCTGGAAGGAGGAAGCTGTGGTTGATAGTTTCTGCACACACTGGTTTTAGTTTAAGGACACTCATTTGGAACATCTGTACTTGGGTCAGGGGAAGGTTTTGCCATTCCAGTGGGTCTGAGGCATTGGGATCCTCAACATGGCTGTGCTCATGCCAATAATACACATTCACCCAGAACTTCGTCCACCACGCACAATAATCCAGTCAACTTTTCCATGAACCTGAAATTAAAAGAGGAAACAAATTACAATGATTCTGTGATTTTTATTAATGTGTTATTAAATTTTTAAATAAGTTAACACATACGTAGCAACAATTTTGATTGACATTCTTCCTAAAAAGGCTAAGTAAAAAAACTGGAGATTTGTGCCGTAATGGTTCGAGTGAGGTGATTTAACAATGAGGTCTAAAGAATTTTGGGTTCTGACATGATTTATTACAGACACCTGTGGGAAAAAAACCTTACAACTGAGTTAAGCTCTTATTGAGAACACGTCATTGAATGTCATACTACCTCAATTAAACATATCCGGGCAATCTCCATCATTGTTGCATGTGACTCTATTAAGCTTGAGCTTGGGCCTTTGGTAGACGAACAGAACCATGGCTGACATTTTCTGTTGGCCTCCAGGTCCTCAGGGCTGCTTGTGGAAGAATCTGAGCTATTTAGCTGGGAGAGAATTGAGCACATAGAGCTCTGCTTCATCTTCTGCTGACATGTTTAGCTCTTTGTGAGAAGCAGGGAGTGAGGAGGGAGTGTCTGCTGCTGCCACAGTGGCAATACAGCTAGCTGATCATCAGAACAAGCAAGACTTGCCTTCTCTCATGAACAGCATTTGACATGGGGTCCACTGGCTGACTCCTGCTTGTAGATGTAACCAACCACTTTATTAAATAAAAAACACAGAACCAATGCAAGGAAGAAAGCCAAGAGGTCAGAGCTAAGAGCTAAAACTTTACCCTTCCTCCTGCGGTGGTCCTACCTCTCTGAACCAGAGCTACTTCCTGTGTTAAAGTCCTCATATAGAGTTTCTGTTCTGCCTTCTCATTGGTTGTAAACCCAACCACATGACCGCCTCATCACGGCCTGTCTGTATAGAACTCCAGGTGTTCCATGGTTGGTATTGAGATTAAAGGCATGCGTATCCAATGCTGGCTGTATCCCTGAACACACAGAAACTTACCTAACTCTGCCTACCAAGTGCTGGGACTACAAGCTTACACCACCACCGCCCTGCTTTCCTATGGCTTGCTAGTAGCTCTAACCCCCAGGCAATTTTATTTATTAACATACAAATAACATTTTAGTACAAAAGAAAATATCACCATATTTCCCCTTTTCTATTTTAATAAAGAAAAAAAGGAAAAAGTTTATAACTAACATAAGAAAAACTATATACAAAAGTACAATAACTATATACAATATATACAAGTAATAAATACCTAAACAATGTCTAGTCCATTTGTATTTAACAAATTCAGAGAAAATAATTCCATTATCTATCCTATTGTATCTAATTCACTTTCTATCCTAATTAATCTTCAACTATAACTAAATAATCTTCAACTCCTTCAGAGACCCAAGAAGGAAATAATATTAGCTAACAAAAATAAAAACAGGAAGTACATGCAAGCAACTTCCAAAAAATTGTGCGTTGACAGAAATAGCCAGCTGCCTGGACAGTCATCTGAGGTTTCTCCGCAGTGTTGGGGCATCATCTGCAGCCTATAGGCTTAGCGTATCTGACAGACTCATTTGTGAAGTAGGATGTACACAAAGTCAACAGTTCAACCTCACATTGGGTGAGAGCAGTCCATGTACCAGAAATCCCTGAATTCCACTAGTGTCATGTCATGATTCAGGATTTTAAATTCTGGAAATTGTTGATGTTTTTTGAATTCAGCTGTCCATTCTTCTTGGCTATGTGTGTATGTGGCTTCATCTCAGCATCCCATTCTTCTTCACATCCCTCTATTAATTGCCATTCTACTATTGAGAGGCGTGAGCTTAGTTACTCTTCAAGAATAACTGTTTCAGCTGCTGTTCCATTGCACATCAGAAGCCATTGGCCCATTGCCTGTTCAGCTGCCTTCGAAGAAAAGGGCACTGTACCTTTTCCAGATTGTGAAGGCCACTTCAGGGATGGTGCCATATTGTCCTGGCCTCAGAAGAT
>CABHPH010150450.1:11258-24582 GCA_902168325.1 Peromyscus nudipes
GAGAGGAGAGGAGAGGAGAGGAGAGGAGAGAGAGAGAGAGAGAGAGAGAGAGAGAGAGAGAGAGAGAGAGAGAGAGAGAGAGAGAAATGGAGCTTCCCAGATCATGCAGGGGAAAGCCAGAGGCTTCAACCAAACACTTTCCTTATTCATCTGTGTGAATATGAATATGATATGCTAGTGCTTAATATCAAAGTTACTATCTGAATGTCCATGGTTACAAAAGTGTTGATTTAAAGGACCTTGATCACTAATATACTCAGGAAAATATGTGTTTTCCCCTTTAGTTTTTATTACATAGAAATCAAGATATGTTAAAAAATTTTGGAAATATACTTGGTGTACTATAGGCCTGATCTTAGAAGAGCCTCAGGTGTGTTGATAAGCTCAAAACAAGTAAAAGCACTAAGAAAGATGAGTTAGTCATGGAAAACAGGGAGGGGTTTCTTACTGAACTGGAGATAGACTACCATTTTCCCAAAAGTCTCATAACTTGATATATATCCAAAGGAAAGAAATTCTTTATGTTCACAAGATATCTGAACCCTTGTTTTTACTGTGGCACTGCTTATAACAGCTAAGATATAAAGTCAAGAAAAATATCTATCAGTGAATGAATATATTAAAAATGTGGCTTATCATTGGGCTACAAAAATTAGAGTCCTATAATTTCCATAAGAATGGATGGCACTGGAATACATTATGTTAAGTTAAAACCATCAGGTTCAGAGAGACAAAGAGCACATGGGAGCTCAAGGGTAGAGGCTGGCCACTACAGGGACACTGTCCCATCTACCTAGATATGCCGGTTGAGGGAAGTTTACTTCCAGTTTTGACTGACAAGGTACCCAACAGAAATGCTGTAAAATGTAAATACGCTACTCATGTATCAAATTCTCCCTAAAAATTAAATTAAAAAGTTAAAGTGAGGCATTTGCGGCTAAAATAGTAAAGGCTGAGAAAATTGTATTCACCATTGTGAAAGAGTGAAGAATACAGAAAGATTGGGTTGAAATTCTTTAGTTCAATCCAGGAATCAGGCAAGAGACAGAATTTAAAACTTTTGTGTCTATAGAATGTACATCACAACAAAGAAGAAGCATTAAATACATGAAATATAAAAAGATGTGGAAAATAATGATAATAAAGGTATATAACAGATTGTAAGTACCTGGAGGATATTTTTAATATTTTAAATGTTAGTTTAACTAAAACACATTGTTTTGACAATAATTTAAAAAACGTGTAAGTGAATAAGAAAATAAGAGTTAACTGTCATCTCATTTTATAGACTGAAAATTTTTTAATGATTGTACTTTCCCAAAACTATTATAAAAGATATCACTCTCTTTACAATTAAAGTAAAAATTTTCCAGAGTCTCCATGACATCTTTATTTTTAAATATAATGTTATGATACCATCAACCTTTTTCTCTTGTATATTGCATCGCTACCAAAGTTTCCCCTCTGACCTCCTCCGGTTCCTCCCTTCCACACTTACCCCACTCCCAATCCACTCCCCTCCATTTCCCTTTAGAAAAGGGCAGGCCTCCCAGGATATCATCCAAACATTGCATATCAAGTTTCAATAAGACTAGGTACCTCCCCTTGTATTAAGGCTGAATGAAGGGACCCAGTGGGAAGAAAAGAGTCCCCAAAGCATGCTAAAGAGTCAGAGATAGCCCTCGCTCCCACTGTTAGGAGTCCCACAAGAAGACCAACCTACACAACCATAACATATATGCAGAGGGCCTAGGTCAGACCCATGCAGGCTCATTGATTGTTGGTTCAGTCTCTGAGAGGCCCTATGAGTCCAGGCTAGTTGATTCTTGATTCTATGGGTTTTCCTTGTCTCCTTTGGCTTCTACAATCCTTCTCCCACTCTAGGAGCTCCACCTAATGTTTGACTGTGGGTCTCTGCATCTGTTTCCATCAGTTGCTGGATGAAGCCTCTCTGATGATGACTATGTTAAGCTTCTGCCTGATTATAGTAGAATATCACTAGGATATCATTATAAATCGTTTCATTTCCCCCCAGTTGTTTGGCTCTATCCTAGGTCTCTGAGCTATCTAGTCTCTGGTTCCTGGTTCTCCAGGCTCTGTCTCATGGCATGGTTCTCAAGCTGAATCAGACATTGGTTGACTACGCCCCAATTTTTGTACCATGTTTACCACAGCATATCTTGCAGGCAGAAGAAATTGTAGGTTGAATGTTTTGAGGCTGGATTGGTATCCCAATCTCTCCACTGGAAGTCTTGTCAGGTTACAGGAGATAGGCGCCACCAACTTTAGGAAATCATTTTTTATATATTGCTAGAGAAGAAAAAAATGTTTCATATGAAACCATAAGTCTTAATAATAACTTAAGTGATACTTGTGTTGTCTTGCCCATCTTTGGGTGCTTTGACGGTTCTTTCATATAGTTCAGAGATTCAGCAACTCCTTTGCTTTTACCTGCATTGCTTAGTATGTGGGAAACGTTTACTGGCGTGTTTCTCAGAAAATGCAATGGAAGATGGCATCATCTGCTTAGGTTCCTAAAATAGGTTTAGAATTGCTAAAATTGCTTTAGAATGAACATAGGGTGAACACCAAGTTCACAATATGAAATTTGCCCATGGCTACTCTGTTGAAGTGTCCTTTTGTTTACAGGATAATGTTTCATCTCAGTGCTGCATCACAGCGTTGCTTTTAAAAGACATTTCATTTTTTTTTTTTTTGCTAAAGACTCAATTGACAAATGAAGACTGTTAAAATAGTTAAGATGTATAATGTGATACTTTGATGTATGCACACATTGTGTAATGATGACGGCACTCAGGCTAATTAACACATTTATCATTACCCTGATACACATTTAATCTCCAGAATATGTTTATTTGATAACTGAAAGGTTTTTCTTTGACCAACATCTTCTCATTTTCTCCAACTCTAAGTTTCTGCAGATCACTAATTGTCTTCTATTGTTATGAATTCAACCTTTTGGATTCCATAGTTATGTGATATCATTCAGTATTTGTCTTTATATTTTGAGCCTACTTTCATTTATGTTTTTGCAAATAAGAACTCCTCTCTGATTAAAGGCTGAACCAAATCCATATGTTATATTCTTTATCAGCTGATCCATTGATGGGTCTTTCGGCTGATTCCATTTCCTGACTACTATGACTAATACCGCAATAGACGTGGAGGTTCAGGCATCATTTTGAGACACCAGTTCACTTCTTTTGAATATATGCCCAGCAGTGGGATTGTTACCTGGAGGATGTGTTCTTTGCTGGCTTTTCTTCAGCTGTGCAGTCATTGTGAGGGATCACTTTCCTCTGTGTTTTGGAGGTTTGAATTTCTGTTTCATCTGGACATAGTTATCACTACTATTGTTCAGAACATAATGTGAGTTTATTTCTTACTTTCCTTGATACTCTGTGTTAATTTACAGGAAGGAGATGGAGAGAATTCTGACTTTGTATCACCTTTTTCAAAATGGAAGTTAATTTAAAAATTTTTTAAATAAATTCACGTGTCAAATATTTAATAGTTTCCGGGGTAAGCTAACTTGAATCATGTGGTCAGTCTCCATTTATCCCTTTTCCTAAGGTCACACCTACTCCTCTCTCCACTCCATAGTGATTATTAGTATCTGCTGCATGCCAGCTGCTGCACTAAACCTTGGGTAAGAAAACTAGACAAGAGCTCTAACCACAAACCCTGAGAGAGGTTATGAAAACTAAGCAGGAAGAAATGGGCTTCCTTTTTGAGATGGAAAAACCTTGTGCCTATTAATTGTTACTATAGATACATGCTGAGGCTGCAGGACAGAGGTTCTTGCAAATGCAGGGTGGATTAGGGTGCAGAGCCCACAGAGAGGATTAGCCTCCTGTGGAGCAGCAGGCAATGCAGAGGTGAAAATAAAGCTCTGGAGGCTTGATTCACACCCCAGCTTTCTTCTTTCCAGATGCCAGGGCTTGGGGACCTATGGGATCCCTCTCCATCTTAGCTCTCAGTGTAAACTACGGAGCAGAATTCCCATATTGTGATGCTTTTCTCACAACCCAATATACTATGTCTAATACAAATACTACCCAAACTATGTGAAAAGGCTACAGAGAGCAGACCAAGAGCACATGGAGAGATGGCTTGGTGGTTAAGAACATGTACTGATTTGAGAAGGATCCAAATTCAATTACAATCACCTTGATTGGATGGCTTATCATGTCCTGAAACTCCAGCTACAGGATATCTAATGTCTTCTTCTGAATTCCACAGACACTGTATTCACAGTCACATACCCAACTCTCCATACACATAATTTTAAAAAGAATCAAAATAAACCCTAAAAAGAGCACATACTTTTGAGATGGTGGCTTATATGATGACTTTGGTTAGTTAACTTAACCGTGTATGTTTCAGGTATATTAATAGTAAAAGTGATAATAATATAGGCCTCATAATGCTCACATGAAAATGAAATAAATTATTATAGATAAAAATCTGACAATGAAGTCTTGGTGATAATACGATTCATTTGTCTATTCTAGGAACATAGTAGAAGTAATATAGATATATGTTAAAATAAGGAATTTATCACACACCTGATAACTAGAAAACACTAAAATATCTTAGCTATTATAAAGGATGGGGAAATAAATGAGCTGGTCTTGTGGAAAAATCCTGGAGTATCCCTTTAGACAGTTTCTACAGTCAGGCCACTTTTGAGAAGGAAAGAACAGTTTACAGGTTTAAGGAGAAAGGAAAAGGTCTGAAGTATTGTTGAGTTAGTTAAAAAAAAAAAGAAATGATTGAGTTTTGTTGCTCAGCTAAGGGTCAATAATATCATGGTTTATAGAGGTGCAAACCTAGATTGGTTGTCAAGTTTTACCTACCAATACCTGTTGGCCCATGTTTAGGCACAGGAAGTAGCCTGATGAGAAGTGGTCCTCCTTGTAGAAAAAAGTATATCAGAGCAAAGAACTGGCAAGAGCTGTCAAGGCGATGGACTACAAAGCATATGCTGAACAGGGAGGGAAATAAAGAGAAGCAGACAGTGGCAGGACAGAATTCTTGATGGCTTAGAAAAGCAACTGTAGAATCAGCAACCAAACAAGGAAGTGGGAGTAAGAAAACCCCTTAGAGAGGCACTCTACGGAAACAGCACTTGTTTTTCAGAAGGAAGACCAACTGTAACCCATGTACTTCTCTGAGGCAGCTTAAAAGTTGAGTAGCCTTGAGGTTAACTTACCTTCTGTATCATCAAACTTTGATTCTAGCAACCTTCTTACAAAGAAAATCACAGTGAGCTTGTGTTCTTGGGTTCTACAGTGAAGTTGGGATGTCTGCATTAAATCTGCATTGGCGTTGAGTGGTGTTACATCTCTCAGACAACTTGTACTATCTCATATGTTAAGCAGAAGCAATGAAGGTAACTCACATATCTTTTAATGTGGAACGTTTCTATTTTTCTTGAGTTGAGATGTCTGATCTGTGTACATTACATAAAACATTGTAAGAGGTTGAACACTCAGAAGAAAGTAGGCAAGAGTCAAACATTTCTGAATTATGGATGAAGATTGCAGAGAGAGGATTATTTAATTCAATCCAACTCGGCTAAATTCAATTAAAAATATGCATCGCATATTAACTCAACATATGCCAGGAGGTATAGCTTGGTCACTCCAATTGCCTGTCTCTGCTTGTCTAACCTATAACCAAGCATCAGGATCAGACATCTCAACCTTCTTGCATTGCAACTCCATCTCTATGATAAAATGTTAGGCTATATAGGTTTATTTAGAATGAGTTTATTGTTTCATTTTTTTCTGAGATACTTTTTTTAAGTTCCACAATGATGCATCAAACACTGTTAGAAAATATTACCACCCTTGATGTCCAGATAAACAATCTGTCACAACTGGAATTTCCTAAAATTCTGAGATTCAAGCACAACGTAATTCTATTTATTTATTTGTTTGTTTGTTTGTTCATTTATAGAGGATCTCATGCTAGAGTCTGGGCTGTGCTTGAACTCTTCATCCTCTTGATTTATCCTCTTCAGTGCTCAGATAGTGGTTTTCCCAGGTCATTGTTTATGCCTACCCTGCCCCACTGTCTGTGTGTCATCCTCAGAGGTCATACTTCAGCTTTATGGTCAGTTTGAGGAATTAGACAGTTTAGGAATTAAAGAAACCGAGTCAGATTCTTCCATGTCTCAGCTGTCTATGATCTTCAAGAAATTCCTTATTTTTATGGCATCATTTTCCTCATCTTGTACACAACAACCTACTGTCTAGATAGTATCTATCCATCTTACAATTGAGAAAACTGGTGTTTAATAAGGTTAGGTCATGTCTGCAACAGCCAAGGTCTAAATGCATGATGTCTGACTGGCATCCACTTTTAGGAGGCCTTTATTTCAATTACCAGGAGCTGAACACTGAAAACCCACTATAAAATGTTGCTATTATTGTGACTACCCAGAAATAGGAAAACAGAAATATTTCCTAAAGATACAGGCAACACTTCACCGTGTGACCTATGCCAGAGTTATTCCGGTGGAGATATCATTCCCATTCAACCTCTGACCCCAGCAGAATATAAGACTAACCTTGATTAGGGTGGTAAATGTCATTTGTAATTGAAAGATCTAATTTTTATAATCCTATTTCTGTTGTAATGAAGAATTACACTTTTGACATTTTCAGTTAATATGCTACATAGCCCTAGGTTGACATATATGATATTAGGGCCCTTAAGCCAAGAGCTGAAATACAGATGAATCTTTAACCAATGAATTACAGGTCTTATTAAAAGGGTGAAGTCAAAGTGTCCACAATTAGTGCTGTTTTGAGGTCTTTAAAATATGTGCTATAAACACCAAAAATAGGACAAAATATACATACATTTTCATAAAGGAAATATAAAATTTTCTGGCTTATAATACATTGTTATCTCTTTGGTGCAGCCTGGAGAAATGATCTAATTTTTTTTTTTTTTTACCATTTCCTCTCCTATCTTATTAGCATTTCATAAGTTAATCTTCGTAAGCATATCTTCGAGGACACTTTTGTTTTCCCTTACAAGTCTTATTTTTTTAATCCATCATAGAGACATTGTCCTCAGCTGATTGTGACATTTAGATAGGAGACTGCTGTTCTGGTGTCATGTTTAAGAATGTCTTTTCCTCTTTTTTCCATTCCATTCTTTTCAAGTTTTCTCTTGTACATGAAATAGTCCCTAAGTTCTCGGAGAGGCATTTAATGACATAAGCTAGAATAAAAACATGTCTAATTACTTTTTGTTTTAAAAAACAGAATCTAGTCTCATTTTTTCCATATAATTTTGATCCAAATTATCATATGTATGTTGTCAAATAGGGCAGTGACTTGACCATGAACATGCCTGTACTGTCTCTCTCCCAGGACTGTGATGTGACTTTAAGTTTTGTGTTCTGTTTTGTTTTTCACATAAGCATAAATTCATATTAAATAATATTTGCTCATACATCCACTTGGAAACAACTGTCTTAACCCACACAGAGAGAAAATGAATGTTCTTAAGGGCTGTTGGCAACACTGATAAACAGACTTTCAGATTCCCACCAGCATTTTGATAAGTCTCCAGGCAGGAGAGGCTGACAGAAGAAGGGGCAACTTTAAACCCAACCACTCACTTCTAGTTTTGAATGCAGAGAAGAATGCTGACTGCTTCACAAAGGGACTCCCAGCCATGCAGGAACAGTACTTTGTATTTCTAGAGTTTGTGGTAGCTTATTGCCAGAGTAGAAGCCACACCAGACCTGAGGCCTTGGGGTAATTTGGTTCTCAAAACTTAGTATTTTGTCCTTTAATTTCAGGGCTCATGACCCTTCAAAGTTAAATTTAAAAATTAAAGGAGATTTCTGTTTAATTTTATGCCACTGAAGATGAGAATGTCTTTTGGATTTTAGAAAAAAACAAAATAGATCAGGGTCAGGGATGACTCAAGAAAGCACTTGCTGTACCCACAGTGCGTTCCTGGGATAGCAGCACTGGGAAAGCTAGGAGGGGGGCTCCTGGGCCTCTTGCTGGTCATCCAGTCCAGCCAAATCATTGAGGCGCAGTGAGAGACCCTGCTCAAAAAATAAAGAGAAGAGTGATTGAGGAAGACACCCAATATTTTCCTCTAGCTTTCTGTGCACACACCCATGTGCACACACACTCCCACAAAAATAAATCAGAAAATACTTTGTTTCCTTACCTCCCCCGCTGATGTGTATTCTGCAGAGTACAACTCAGTAGATACTGTTTTTCTAAATGAATTTGGTCAAATTAACATACCTGCAGTATTTTATTTGGGAACTTCTGAAGTCATCCTTAAGTTGTGTCTTGATGTCTGTTTATGAAAAATTACAAGAGTCAAGAAAAGGAGTGTTTACTTATTGTGGTAGCTTGAATGACAATGGCCCCCATAGGCACATATGCTTGAATGCTTGGTCCCTCATTAGTGGAACTAAATGTTTTGGAAAGATTAGGAGGTGTGACCTGGCCAGAGTCCAGCTCCAGATGAGGGCAGGATCTGAAGATGGGTGGATACAAGAGCGGCAACAGGAAGAATCAGACATGGGACACTTCTTAGTTTCATTTTAGGAGAAATGGAGGGGAAGCATACAGGAGTCATCCCCAGTGGGCTAGGTCCCAGCAGAGGATGGAAGGAGTTAGTGAGGGAAGGAGGTGAGCCAGTCCATGATGGTTGGGAGAATTTTGCAGCCTGACTGATTAGAAGCCAGAATGCTTCTTTATTTATACAGAATTTAGTAAGTGGGGATACATTCATGATGTTCCAAAACATAGATCATATCATTTTTGGTTTGGACATGTGCTTGACTTATTTTGCTCATCTTTTAGTCATCATTAATAAACTATGACAGAACAGAGTTATTATTTCCAATCATTTTTCTTCAAGTTTTAACATCATTAATAAACAGAGTTATCATTCTTACTCATTAACCCCATAACCCAATTTTTATGAATTTAGAGACATATGACAGCCTGTTCTCTGGCTGGTAGCTTTGGTTGCTTCAAGGACACTAGACCAAAACAAAAATCTTCAAGCTACCCTGGGCACTTTGCCATGTCCCAAACAGTGTATTATTAACTCTTAGTGGTCAGAGTGGCCCAAGAAAAATCCTCAGGCCAAAGCTGCTGCAGTTATTATTCAAATTCTGGCATAATACAATGTTTATATTTTATGTCTTTATAGAGTTTGTCTATATGTCTAATCCTGGCATTCTGTTGTTCCTTGATCATATGGCACCACAGTGACACTGCATGTGCTAACTTTTCTAAGAGGGGGAGGTCCTGACATCTCATGCTTTTATCATCTTTCCACTCCATACTTTGCTCATCAATATGTCTCTATGTAGGGCAGAGTTGTATGTCACATAATTGTCTGAGCGTACGGCAGGAAGAGGCTTGTAATCTGAACTGTGGCCAACTCCTCTAGCCCACCAAATCTTGTTGGCCTTTTAAAATTTACTTTGTTTTGATTATCTTGTTCCTGAGTAAGTACAGGGACAGATGTTTCAAGAATGTCTCATAGCCTCATGAAGAGACCTCTGGCTTCTTTGTGTGTCACAACCTCCAAGGTGTAAGGAAGACCTTCAAGTAGATAAGGTTATCTCCCTAAAAAGTGTGTGGGGGGGAATAGTATGTTCAGGACTGTCCTGGCGAAGCTTAGAAGCAACATTCCTGGGAGAAGGCTTACGTGATTCATACGAAAATTTCCATCAGTCCAATATCCCCAAAATGTGCAAATACTGAAAGTCCCTCAAGTATGCAATAGGTGGAGATGAAAACCAAAGGCGGCACAGCGTCCATCATGTGGCTCAGCTTTGCTGGATCTTTGTCAAGCCGCTGTGCTGGCTTTATGACTTCTGCTGTTCCCATCAGATATGGCTGTGCCATGGCCTTGTTGGAGGAGGTGTGTCACTGCGGGTGGGATTTGAGATTTCAAAAGCCTACACCAGGCCCAGTCTCACTCTTTCTCTCTGCTTGCAACTTGTGGAACAGATGTGAGCTCTCAGCTACTTTTCCAGCACCATCCTGCCTGCCTGACACCATGTTCCCTGCCATGATGATAATGGACTGTCTGAAATGATAAGAAAGCCCCCAATTAAATGTTTGGTTTTTATGAGTTGCTTGGTCATGGTGTCTCTTCACAGTAATAAAACACTAACCAAGACATTTGGGGAGCCAATGGACTCACTCTGCCTTATTCCATAAAAATGACTGAAGACTAACCGGATCCATTTCCCCCTCCACTGTGAACATGCCTGTGAAAGGGACAGTTCACACAATGTAGAAGTTATTTGGCCTCATGAAAAATGGTGTAAAGGTTTTTGCCTCAGTCACTGAATCACAATCCTCTCCAAACTTTCCCCTCTCGTGCATTTATCCCTATTAGAGGACTCGATCAGAAACGCCAGTCATTCAAGTGGGTAGGCAGCCCTAAAAATATTGCAGTTTTATTAATGATGGTGGGGATGGAAGACTAGCTTCTTTTTTAAAAACCTAAAGGGATTTCAGGACATGTCCCTTTGATTTGACCCGAGTGTGAGGGTCTGAAAAAACATTTTCATCTCATGTTGTAGTTTCTTCCATGTTTCTTGTCAACTAACAGTTTAGAGCTCATGAGCTGTGCAGAATGCTTTGTGAAGCTGCAAGTCTTCCTTTCTGACTATAGCTTCATTTATTTAACTCGAACTTGCACTAATAGAATATAGTTGTGTACCTAAAAATACATACAATACAGGTGTATAAATACACATATGTAGTTTAAGGGAAAATTTCCCACCTGGATTGACAATGTTCTGTTAAAGAACATCGAACAAAAACTCTAACCAACAAAAATTCCAAGGCCAGATGTAAAGCTCTGCTTTGAGTTGTAGGCTGGGGATGTCCCAGAGACTACCAGAACATTATAGGCTGCTGCTGACCTTGGTCACAGGTGGACAGTAAGTCCCTATTGCTGAGGACAGCATGCGCTTCAGACTTAGGGCTCAAAACCTATGAACTGGAACTGACCCGAAAGCCTCCTCCCTGAGGACTAGCTTTCATGGTACCAGAAGACACCATGCAAGCTTCCAAAGGAGGGAAGCATCCAACAGTCCCCACATTACAGAAAACCACAAGCAATCAAAATGCAGAATTCTAGAGCCTAGTCCCAGTGGATACATCTACAATACAACTCCCGACCTAAGGCTTAGGGATCATTGTAGAAAAGGTTAGAGAAAGACTGTGAGAGCCAAAGAAACAGGGGGGTTGCAGTGACACTGTGGCTCCCAGGAGTGTCAGAAGCTACACTTACGCAGTCTCGACAACATGACTGCCCAAATGATGGATATGCTACTATGAAATGTGGAAATCCCAGGAGGCCACAACCCTAGACAAAAATGACAGGCAACTAAGGAATGCTGAGAGGGAGAGAAATAGCCTTCCCCAGCACACCAATTAGTTTTCTAATTCCAAATTGCAAGCACTGAAAACATGCTATGTACAAGTAACATTACATAGACTGAGAAGGTTGTACTTATGTATTTAGGAACACATACTTACATACATATTACATGTGTGTGTGTGTGTGGTTTACATAACACAAATGAAAAAAGAGACCATGAATTTGAAAGAGACCAAGGAGGGGTGTATAGCAGGGATTGGAGGGAGGGAAAGGAATGGGAAATGATGTAATTATATTACAATCTCAAAAATTAAAAGAAAAACAAAAAAGGTTATTGAGTTTGTGTTATTAAAGAAAATACATTTAGGGCTAGACAGATGGCTTAGTGGTTAAGAGAACTGGTTGTTCTTCTAGAGGACTCTGGTTCAATTCCAGAGCCCACATGATCACTCACAATCATATATGACTCCAGAAGATCTAGTGCCCTCTTTTGGCCTCTGTGAGCACCAGGAGTGCATGTGGTGAACAGGCAAACATGCAAAAAAAGAAACATAGGTAAAATAAAATTAAATAAAACATACAACTTAATATATTTTTCTGAAAAACCTGTCTGGTATAAATGTCTTGTGCAAGACAAGAAGGGGGATTGGTTAGCTAGCTTGAGTGAATGGGCACAGCACAGACAGGCTTGTGGCTTGAGATGATCACTCTTGCTGTAGTGAGGGAGACGAGATGAAACTGGAGGTAGGGAGCCTTCATCTAGAGTGTTATTACAATCCTTGGAAACCCAATGACCTGAATGGAAGCAGTGGACGGAAGTGAGGAAGAGGAAACAATTTAATAATGTTTTAGGAAGTAGATTTATTGGAAAAAATGCAAAAAGAAAGGAAGAGAATTCTTATGATCCTTACCTGTCTTGCATGGATGAGGGGGAAATATCACTAATTGTGATGAGAAGTAAAGGGGAAAGATGCTTTCAATACTGGTGCATGGATGACTGGTGCATGGGTGACTGGTGCATGGTAGGGATGGAGCTCAGAAGAGGAATTTGTCTAGGAGATTGGGAACTGTTGGTTCATCCAAGACAGGCAGCCTGAGAGAGGAACAGTCAGGGAAGGAAAGTGAGAAAACAGAAGCAAAAAGAGATAGGTAAAGGGGGAGAGGTTTTGAAGGAACATCAGAGCATGATGGAAGGATGCCAGGTTCTGCACTCCCCATCACATGAGGAATGATCCAGTGAGTGTGAGAAGCTTTGCTTCAGGGAAGTAGATCCCAGAGGGTGCAATACAGTTCACTTTTGTAAGAATGACTATATTTAGTTTGTGATGTTCCTAAACATGCTGAGGAATTTTGTGGAAACTGGCTTTGTTGATGGAAGCATAGTTTGGGTAGAAACACAGAGAACATCTAATCACCTGCCTTGATGTGTCTCTAGCTGCCTCCTCATTGAGGAGAACTTACTGTCGATCATTTAAGAAGTAATTCCAGATTAGGGACGGGGGATGGGTGATAACACTAGATACTTCCGAGATTGTCTGAAGTCTGAGAACCTATGACTTTGTGAAAATGCTTGGAAACTTTAAGCTTAAGTACAAGGTGGGCAGTGAGTACCATGCTGTAGGGGCAGAGCAGGAAGTAAAGGGAGGTGGTATTTAATTCCATATTCTTCCTGAACTGAGATATCTTAGCCCCCCTTCTTGAACTGTGGTATTCACCCTTAGAAATTAAATGAATAAAACCTTTTAAGAAATGATTGAACAACATTGGTTGTATTCTTACCCTGTTTGTTTCTGAACGTATGGAAACACACGTTCACAGTTGTTTGTAGGTAGATTGCCAAATGATTAATATTTTTCCAGAAAAGTTATGACTTTTCATAATGCAGACTTGTTACCAT